>VSMD01009111.1:0-48690 GCA_008750895.1 Mirza zaza | reverse complement strand
TAGGCAAGAGAGGGAAAACCTAGCCTCAAGAAAGAAAGAAAGCTAGGGAGGAAGGAAGGAAGGAAGGAAGGAAGGAAGGAAGGAAGGAAGGAAGGGAGGGAGGGAGGGAGGGAGGGAGGGAGGGAGGGAGGGAGAGAGAGAGAGAGAGAGAGAGAGAGAGAGAGAGAAAGAAAGAAAGAAAGAAAGAAAGAAAGAAAGAAAGAAAGAAAGAAAGAGAAAGAAAGAAAGAAAGAAAGAAAGAAAGAAAGAAAGAAAGAAAGAAAGAAAGAAAGAAAGAAAGAAAGAAAGAAAGAAAAGCAATGGAGGGAGGGAGGGAGGGGAAAAGAAAAGAAAGGACCTGGACAAATATTTATGTATCCATAACCTCCTGGGAAAATGCACATGTAATATTAACCAGCAGAAAGATAATGGAAAGTCCATACCGTTTAAATGCTTTTTATCAGGATATATCTGGTATCTCTATGATGTAAAAGAGCTTAGAGTTTATGCATTTAGGGAGTATGGCTCACTGAAAAATGTCTCTTAAGTTATATAGTTAATGAGAAAAAAAAAGATACTCCAAAAAGAAAAAAAAATATATTCCAAAACTGAATGCATTCCCCTCTTCAAACTATGATCCACATGCATTGGTTATATGTTACATACAAAATCTGTACCGGAACATTTCCTAATGTGGAAGAGAAATTATATTTGGAAAAATATAAATTATTCTAGGCCTTTGTTTTTGAATTATTAGCAAATTTGATAATGTGTAAGATCTATCATTTGTGTTAAGCGTGATGGAATATACTGGTTTTATTTATTATTTACCAGCCAATATTCACTTTCTTCTTTCTAAAAAAAATCACAAAACTTATTTTTGTTCATATATTCCACTTTCATTTTTTATTGATTCTGTTCTAATTTATAGGCTAATTTGTATTGTTTTCTTGTTGGTGAACATATAAGCTTTTCTTCCCCACCTATACTGCTACCTTTTTAAACTGAAAGTAAGTTTATATTATATGCTCAAATATAACATAGCAATTAAATTTTAAGATGGTGTATAAGATCCCCTTTCAGATGTGAAAATTTCTTTCAGGTGTGAATTAAATGTCATAAATGTGCATGGGCACACTGTAGTTAGTAAAGTGAGGAATTAGATAGCTAAAGGAAAAAACTGATAAATGCTGAACAACAAAAAACACTCTTTTATAAAGATATAGGTCAGCTCTGCAGTTAAACTGGATAGTATGATTTCCTCTTTCAATCGTTAGTTTTTCTGTGAGCAATGAAATGGAAGCATTGTTCAGAGTTTGAAAAAAAAAAAAACAACCAATGAAACCAAAAAGTACAATGAATTGACAGAAGGAAGCAAATAAACAAACAATAACTAAGGGAATCCACCTGGTGCCATTAAATATAGGTATAAATAGTTCTAAATCTTTTTATGCTCTTTGAGGATATAATTTCATTAAAGGAAATTTAAATTTGAAATTGTAATCCTGTGCAATAAAGCAAAGTTTAAATTTTTCCTAGTAAGTATCAAGAGGAAGCTTTTATAAAATTAAACTAAAAAAAATAAAGGTCAGTATTTTAAGGGAAAAACAAGCATCTAAGCAAAGCAATTTTATTAATTACTACACTCCATGACAAATCTTAATTTGCATAGTTTTCTTTCTTACACTACCAGCCTTTTGAACAATATCTTTGCAGTTATTTGTCCTTTGGATAGCAAGGAACTCCTTTTTCACAGTGATCATGCAATAAATATTTTAAAAATAAGTAGATGAAGGCAAGACATTTAATTCATGTGGTCAAGTTCATGTTATAATCATGCCTGATAAAAAAAGTCATCATTATAGAACCATGTGGCATGTTTAAGTTAGAAACTAGAAAATGTAAAATTGATTGATAGGTTTGCATCACTGCTTTCAAAAGTTTAGTCTATGAATTATGAGAATTATTATTATTGAGAATAACGGTGGAATGTAATATTAATTTACAACCTTATTTATTTGTAGGAAATTCTCAGAAATTTTGTTCTAAGATACAATTTAGGAAATCCTGGCACAGCAAATTGGTTTATTAAAAAAATATTTGTGATAGTTCCTTTTCTGAACTCCATGCAGAATTGGTATTTCTTACTCTTTACAATCATGTTTTTAAATGGTGGAGGTTCTTAGGGTGGGTAAGAGGAAGTGCTGAAATCCAAGATTTTACTATGTCAATGGAAAAGCATTTACAGTAGAAACCAAATTAAACTGATGGCCGTAAATACACTTTATTTTAAGAAATCTCATTTCTTTTGGATCCCTGAGGGTCTTTTGACTACCATGTAATTATCAATAATCTAAATATTTATGGAATTTTATATTTTAGAGATAATGCTTGTTGTTAATTCAGTCTAGGAGATTACTATCAAATTACTGCTGCTCATTTTATATAATTTTTAATTTTCTTCATAAAAATTGAACTTTTGATTTTTGTTCAAATCCTATTATTAATATTTATTCTAATCTATAACGTGGTTTTTGAAATTTAGTATCAGTAATTTCATATTTTTTTAAAATATGTCAAAAAAAGGGGAATCATATCCAGGTATTCTTTCATGAGATTCAAATTAATGGGTGACTTGAGAGAATAAGAAATTTGTAGAGTAGAACTACAGGCAAGAAATAATAATAATTTCTTTATTACATGCATTTTTCTTATGCTACTTTCCTTCCTGCTTCAAGCCAAATTTAAATGGACAGCAGATTTTTAATGTGATCTAGCATAATATATTCCAGTTTCTTAGAATGTAATGAAAATGGCGAAAATTTTACAATGAAAAATTGTACCTTATAGGCAATGCTGCTGAGTTTCAGAAATGAAGAAACACCTTAGACATTGCCAATTTTTATAATTCTTTTGTACTTTATTACTATAATAATATTTATTGAGAAATAAGATTACAAGCACCATCTAAAAGATGAGATGAAAAAATCTCTACAGTGTGAGGACACGGTTTAAATTATACAGCAAATTGTTGGATCTAAAAATGTTTAAAAATATATGATGGAGAGAAGATGGTTATTAATTTAAGAAGAAAAATTTGATTTAGCATAGAATAATCTCTGAAATCTCTACTTTCCTCTCAATTATCTTTCATTTTGAATAAATTCTGGAAGTAATAGAATATGGTTTATCTCTGTGTGTAAATGCTTATATCAATTACATATGATTTGTAGATAACATGAATACTAAAATATATGTATCATCACCTACTACTGAGCCTAGCACATAGCAGATGTTTAATAAATGAAGAATCTTTGCTACATGTTGGCTTTGTGCCTAGAGCTATCCTCCTGAAACTTAAAATCTGGTTAGAAAATTGAGACACTTATGAACAATAATCAATAAAAATATTAAATAATACAGTACATTCTAAAATATTTTATGACTTTTAAAAAAATAAATGGGTTAGCATTTGAAAGGAATCATGGAAAAATTAGTTAAGAAGGTGATACTAGAATAATATCAGCAAAAGCATCAGGACAAGAAAGATAAAGTTGAGACTGTTAATAGTCTTTCTGTATATCAGATTTGTTCATAATTATATAGGTTTATCACAAAAACTTTAGCCTAAAAGCCTTGGAAAAACCTTGTCCATGGTATCAAATTTATAATCACTGATTGATGAATCCAGCTTCTGCTATTTTGTCATCTAGTCTATTAAATCTATGACATAAATTATACCTAACAAATGTATCGAGGTTTGTGTTGGCCAGGATGTTCTTATTCCAAAAGAACGGTTATTCTAGGAAATTTAATACAATTAAAAACCAACTTGGAAAGTCATGGAAAGGACAGAGGCTTTTAGAGAAAAAGCTTGTCTTTGTTAAATAAAAATTCTTATTAGGTTTTCTGAGTTTTCTGGGTCCTCTATTTCTGAATGTACTGTCTGAAACCTGCTTTGTTTCAAATCTCCAAGTTCTTCGTTCTTTCTTTTGATTGTTCCATTGGGTCTACTTTTTGTTTCAGGAGATCCTCTACTAGATGCTAATTTCTCTTTTAACATCCTTTCAGTTCCAGAAACTATCTCTGAGGGGAAAAAAAATATACTCAAGGGAGACAGTTCTTGGATTAGTAACTTGCAGATGGAGCATGAGAAAGGAAGTAGGAAAAAGTAGTGAAGTTAAGAGAACAGTTTTTTAAGTGCTTGATTGGAATCAACATCACATTCACTAGCTGCTTCTTTTTTTATTGATGTATTTGTCAAATCTGCTCAGAAACATAGGGCACAAAGTTTTAGTAAATACATCTTAAGATTTCAAACTAATGATTAAACAACTTTTTGCAATTTCCATCTTATAAAGTGATTTTGTTAGTTCATAATATGCTAACAATATCAATAATTGTTAACCTTTTTATATAACAATATCAATATTTATATGTACAAGACTTTACAGTTTATAAAGCACATTATAATAATTGTTTCATTTAATCTTTACAGAAATCTCTTAGAACTAATTATTTTGTAAATAAAATTTCTGTATCACGGATTGTCACAAAACCTAGAAGGTTTTATAGGTAGCACTAGAAATCAGATATTTTTATTCTGAATATTGTGATTTTTTTAAATATATTGTTTAGTAGAACTTAAATCAAATGCTCTATAGAGCTAAAGCTGACTGATATTAAGACATCACTTCATCCATTGTTTTTGAGTTTTTAGTCAAAAAGCCATTCTGACTAGAGTAACATGGTATGTTATTGTGGTTTTAATTTCTATTTCTCTAATGGTTAATGATATTGAGCATTTTTTCAAATGTTTGGGGGGGGAAGAAATATGTCAAAATGTTAAAAATAAATAAATAATCAAATAAAAGACATCACTTTAACCCCTGATACAGCTTAGACTATGTCCATTTCTGACTTTCAAGGTAGTTCTCTTTAGAGCACACACAATACTTCCTTATTGCATTAGGAGAATTTTCCCTGATGAAGCTTAGCCTAGAATTAAAATTTTACTTTTTGGCATGAGGGCCGTCTTATGAAATGGACAATGAGAAATTCTGGTCAGTTCTAAAAATCCAAATTGAGTGGCAAATGGGGTAATCACTAGATTGTTGACTCTTTTTCAATTGTATCCTGAATTTCTTGGATTCAAAGGGAGAGATCCTACCCTACCTGCTAGAGTAAACTGGAACATAAGCCAATCAATGTATTCCACAGTGTAACATTTTGAGGCCTAATTCAGACATATCAGGGCTATTGAAATTTCAGTTCTTAACTTGGTAGTGATATTTTGTTGAAGTAGATGCTTTTATCTTTTCTGTAGTATTTGAATTTAGAAGCATAGTAACCTAGAATAACTTCTTATTATATGATCCAACAATTTCCTTTATTGTTTAAGATATATTACATATTCTTAAAATAGTTAATCAAAATAACCCTGGCTGATATGGCAAAAACATTTGATTGGCTTCTCATAAAGTCAAAATAACCTCCGAATCTTGGAAGAGCAGCAGCTTCTATCATCTCTTAACAAGCTCCTAATTACATCATAATAAATCAACCAACTTCCATTATTATTCATATCTTTTAATTTTTACATTGCAAACTAAAAAAAGAGGGAAGATAATGCATTTAAATTTTGATCTTTTCTTTTAAAAAAGTGATCACTGATGAAATGGTATTCCTCAAAGAAGAAATTTTCACAGACTTTGATTTTACTATATCCTTTTTCAAATGAATATTTTATCAATATGCTCTCATCATTATGCAATGTACTTCCATTAAATTGCCTTTTTTCTCTTTAATTGGTGTCATCCACTAGTCAGAAAAAGGTTGGCATTTTTGTTTGAAGAGGAAGTAAAACCATTGTATTTGCCTGACATGTGTAAGTTCTCAACTCTATACTCTAACAATTAGTTCTGAAAAATTTATAGTGAATCTATCATATCTAGATTAGACCTTCTTTTATCTAATAGTGCCACGGTAATCATTTTCTAATGCTTTAGATATTTTTCCCACTAGAGTAAGCATTAGTATAAAAGTTATTTGAGGATAAAATTGAATATTCAGATATAGGAAGCATAACAAGGTGAAAATATACTGTTTTTGGTGTCTGAAAACCTATAGATAGAAACAGAAACTTGGATGGCAACTCTATTGGATCAATTTGAGAGTAGTCAGCTATTTTTTTCTTTCTTTTAACTGTGTTTTTAGACATTTTACAGTTTACCTGAAGGGAGATTCTGCTTCGTCATTACCTTTACTCTAGGTGTATCCTAAATTAAGACAGATTTTATTTCATAATCTGGACAGTAAAGCACTAGTATTGAATATCAGTGAAGATGATTATTGAGTATTTGGATCAAGCACTGAGAAAACAAGAGTATGTGAGGGAATGAGATAGATGATATGGAGCTATTCCAGGAGTATTCCGAGCAGGCTATGTGAAGACACATCACAATTGACCCGTACAATGTTGCAGAATTCTCTGAAACCTCAGCCAGTGACAAACAAAGTGATCCACGGAGACATTATTATGTGTATGGCAGCCTAAAATTCCTTCCAGCTTAAAGAGTACACAATTCTGGTCTATTACCCAATTTGGGGCACCTGGGACAGTGTGTGTGTGTGCGCGCATTTATGTATTTTCCCTGATGTATATAAAGTTATACATATTATATTATACAAAATATACAAATTATATTATACAAATATACAAATTATATTATACAAATATACAAATTATACAAAATATAACCTTATTGTATATAAAGTTGTGTGTTATACTTTACTTTTAGTTATATTGGATTCATTTTTGTATTTGTCCAAGCTCACATAGGGAGGGGAAGGGGTGAGAAAAACTAACTCTTGTGCCAGTTTTACTTCCAGTTTTGTTTTTGAGCAAGTTCCAGGATATTCCTTCTGTTCATTTGTTTGAAAATAGTATTGAATACCTACTATGTGAGCCAGTTACTATTCTAGGGATATATCATTATATAAAAGAATCAATCCCTGCCCTTATGGAGTTTACATTCCATTGGGAGAAAACTAATAAAAATATCTACAATGTAAAAAATAAAAACAAAAACAAAAAAAACCCCACCTGCAGTACCTTAAAAGACCCTATGAATATGATGAAACTTACTTGCCAAATTTTCTGTCCTATGGATATAACACTATTTACTTGAAGAATATCCTATTGTCAATATTTAGGCAGTTTTGAATTTTATATCATAAATAATCCCTTAAAGATAGCATGATATTACTTTTAATGCACATACCCTTTTCTGCACCTTCCTATCTGGTTCCTCAGGACAAATTCCTAGAAGTGATGCCTTTGTTAAAGGTATGATCACTTTTATAGTCCTTGATATATACTGTCAAATAATCTCCAAAGGGTTTGAACTAATGTATACTCCTAGCAGCTCTTAGTAAATTGTTTATTATGCCTTTGGAAACACTGAGTTTTAGCTAACAAATATTTGCCAGCTTGGTAGATAAAATATCTTTTTTTAAAATCTGCATTTGCTTGATTAGGTCATCTTTTCCTGTTTCCCACCATCGAATCTTCTTTAAAGTTATGCTGACATTTCTCTCCCCCAGCACAAGTGACTCTTCTCTATTGGGTTTGGGTAACTTTGTATTTCATTATTCTCTTTCCAGTTTAATATATAGCAGTAACTCTGTACCCTGCTCTTCTCAGATCCATTTTGGATGTAAAAACAAAAGAGAATAATGAACAACATTGACTTTTTGCTCTTTCCATTTCCACTGTAATAATCCTGGAAATAATCTGTCTCTGACTCACCAGGAAAAAAAAAGTCTCAAAGGAGAAAATGAATAAAAGAGAATCACAATAAGTTATATTTCTGGTTACCTCATTACAACTTTATTTATTATTTATGCATCTTCTTTTGTGAAGTGTCTTTTTATCTCTCATTCCTTTTGTATTATTATTGCAGAAAAGTAACCCAGTTTTAAAGGGCTATCATTATATTTTGACTTGGATTCCTCTTGTTTTCATTTTCTTGGCCAAATCACATATACTCCAAAGAAGGGAAATTTTTGCAATGAGTTCAAAAGCTCCTGTTGCTTAGAACTTTCCCAGGGACTCTTATTCATTATTACTGTTATCAGTCAAGACCAGATCATACACAGCATCCCTCTAGGGATCTTGATAGTATCATTCATTCATTCAAAGTTGTTTCAAATACAAATTTAAAAAAAATCATAGTAAATATAATTCTTTTGGTCAGTACAGTGTAAAATTTCCCTCTGAATAGATCTGAAGTTTACATTATGTTTTACTCTATCAATCTAACCTAAAACTTGATAAAAATAGTAAATTCATTAGATTGTATTTGACATTTCCAAAATGTAGACATTTCCAAAATATAAATATTTCCAAGTTCTTTTGGAAACACTTAGAAGGCATCTTAGACCCAAGACTTTTTTCACTAAGGAGGACTTAGAGTTTCTCATCTAAAACAGGGATAGAAAATAGCTAAAGTAGAAATCATCTCTATGCCATTCAGGTAATAATTTATAAATGGAGTAGTACTATGGAATGATAATTTTTTCACCAATGAGAATCAGAGATAAAAACTTTGTAAGTGAAATCCTTAAGGTAAAAATATAGTCCTGGCATATCAGTAAATAAATCATAATAAAAATAAAACCAGATATATATCAACTTTTTGATTTTATGACTTTAGGACCTCTCCCAATCAATAAAAATCTTAAGATAATAATGTTGCATAAAAATAGTACCCATAGAAAAAATTGGTTGAATTTGAACTATAGTTTTAATGGATCAATAATTTCCTGGGGAGAGTTGGTAGAGTTCAAAATTAAGTGATAGCTTGTTATAGTTATGAGAATATCTCATCCAGGCTGATTATATTCTTTTTTTCCTTTGCATATACATGTTTGCAGTGGTATTGACAAAACCTTTGATTTTTCCTAGCAGATATGATAAGGGTCCCCATAGAAAATTCCAGGAAAATTATAAGGAAAAAAATGAAATGTGTACTATGGTTTTTATTTTAACCAATGTTTTCACTCTGTTCCTATAAATCTATTGTGCATTATTTCATAGGTTCATGGGAAAAGAGATCTAAGAAGATCGTATTTTTTTTGTTTGTTTTTGTTTTTTGTCTACTCTGATAGAATATAAGTTGATGAAAGACAGGAGCATACTTATTTCATATTGTATCATTTGTTAACAGCATAATTTTGAATATATAAAAAATGCTAAAGAAATTTGTGTTGTTGAATAAATCACCAATGCATTATTTTGGTCAGTTAATTTAAGAAAATAAGTCAGTTAAGGTTGACTAGATTAATATTTTAATTTGGTCAAATATTTGTCCAACTCGTGGGTACATAAATATCCAAAACTTTTCACAGGCATCTTGTTGCCTTCGTATTAATTTTATAAAATACTTTACTAATAGTATTGTAATTGACATTTTAATTACTTTTAGACATAGAATGTTTATTTCTATTTATCAAAAATACTTTTCAGATATGGTAGTTCTTATAATAGGTTTTTTTTCTTTAAATATCCATTTTTCTTTAAATATTCAAATCTCTCCAATCCATTTCTTCACTAAAATTTGCCATCTGACATCATTTTGACAAGTTTCCCATCATTTGTCCTGTATTTTTACAAGTTTCAAGCCTTGTGCCTTGCACATTAGCTACACTGTACTGATCACATCATGAGAATGGACAGTACTAAGATGGCTCAGCAATAACCTTATGGAAATCTGAATAAGGCAAATCTTATTCTGTGTGTGCTAGACACACAGAAAAAATGTTTCTAAGGCACACCAAGAGAGCAATTTCAAGAGTATTTATTTATACTAATATCAGTATTGAGGGAGCTACTACAACCCTAATATACTTTCATTTATTCTGATCAGCTATGTCATCATGCTTACTGTGGGACCCAACACATGGGCTGCTAATAATCGCATGCTTAGCAGGAAGCAACCACTGTTAAAATGAAAAATTATTTTCTAAGTTAAAAAAAATCTTAGTGCTAGCAATAATGATATTAGCTAAGACTTTAGGCTTTTAATTGCAATTTTAATATCAAAATTTTCCAAACATGGATTGAACATCTAATGACACATGATTGAAAACAAGCAAAAATGAATATATAATAGAGATATAAAATTCCATTGTATCAAATTTTTATAGTGCATCCTATGTAGTAAATTCAAGATTGAGTGAAGAGAACGTCAAGAGGATGAGAAATCCAAATGGTCTAGAAAAATACTATTATTGTTTTACAATTAGATCTATTTTGTTTGGCTTCATTTTAATGGTGTGATCAAGTCTTGTTTGAATAATAGAAATACTGAAAGCAAAAGAATACGCAAAAATCCTAGGAGAGCCAAGACATAAATTTAACAGTGAGGAATAGTGGACCAAACTGGGCAGCTTAAACTTTCTGTAAAAGAGAGAAGGAAATGGAGAGAGGAGTTGAGTAACTCCCAGCATGAGGAACGAGGCCCTTGCTCATTAGTCCTAAGTTATCTTTCTAACAGCATCAACTAGCGCATCTCATCAGTCATTTCTGACAATTCTTTTTCAGTTTTGTGTTGTAAGACATTGTTTACAACATGTCCTCAGCCAACAGTGGCCTATACTCTTCCATTAACTATCTAACTCCTTCTTTGCTTTTCTTTCTTTTATTTTGATCTTGTCTTTTTTTCTCCTTCAGAAAAATGTTTTTTTTTAATTTTTATGATAATATGTTTAATTCAAAACAAATGTAACATTACCAGTTTACATATAATAATAAGCCCTTAGATCAAATGTGAAAAATAAACAACTAAATTCTAAATTGTAGGATTATTGCCCATATGCTACTAACCAGTGATTGCCTAATCCACAGGGTCAACATAGGTCATCACTAGGATTATTATGAGTCTCCATTTTTTATGTCATCTTATGCAGCTAAATCCTTCCTTGGTATCTTTCTGCTTTCCTTTTAACACCTTTTCTTGATTTGTTTATTTTTAAAAAGATTCTGTCTATTTTTTTTCAGAATATTATAGGGATACAAATGTTTTGGTTACATGGATTTCTTTTGTACTGTGTGAGTCAAAGTTATAAGTGTGCCCATCACCCAGATAGTGTAAATTGTACCCATTAGGTATGATTTCACTCATCCTGTCTCCCCTCTCCTGCCACCTACATGATTTCTGTTGAGTTTCACTTCCATCTCTGCACATGAGTGATGATGATCAGTTAGTTCCAATTTAATAGTAAGTGCATGTGTTGTTGGTTTTTTTCCATTCTTGCAATATTTCACTTAGGAAGTGGTCTCCAGTTCCATACAGATTGCTGCAAATACCTCAACAACAGTCAAGCTAAGGATCAAATAAAAAACTCAATACCTTTTACAGTAGCTACAATGAAAATAAACTACCTAGGAATATACTTAATCAAGAAGGTGAAAGAGCTCTACAAAGACAACTAAGAATCACTGAGGAATGAAAATGCAGATGATATGAACAAATGAGAAAACATGCCATGCTCATGGATTGGCAGAATCAACATTGTTAAAATGTCCTTACTATCCAAAGTGATTTACAGATTCAATGCAAGCTTCATCATTTTTCACAGATCTAGAAAAAGTAATTATCTTTGTTTGGAACCAGAAAAGAGCCCAAATAGCCAAAGCAATCTTAAGCAAAAGGAACAAATCTGGAGGCATCACATTACCAAACTTTAAGCTTTACTACAAGACTATAGTAACTAAAACAGCATTTCATTGGCACAAAAATAGAGACAGACCAATGGAATAGAACAGAGAATCCAGATATAAAATCATCCACATATTGCCATCTGAACTTTGACAAAGAAGACAAAAACATTCACTGGGGAAAAAAATCCCTATTCAATAAATGGTGCTGGGAAAATAGCCACATGTAGAAGATTGAAACAAGATCCATATCTCTCACCACTCACAAAAATTAATTCAAGATGGGTAACAGACTTAAATATAAGACATGAAACCATAGAAATTCTAGAAGAAAATGTTGGAAAAACTCTTCTAGATATTGGCCTAGGCAAAGAATTTATGAGAAAAACCCCAAGGGCAATCCTAGCAACAAAAATAAATAAATGGGACTTGATTAAATTAAAAAGTTTCTTCACAGCTAAGGAAACAATTCATGGAGCAAATAGACAACCTACAGAACGGGAGAAAATATTCAAATGCTATGCATCCAATAAAGGGTTAATAACCACAATCTACAAAGAACTCAAGCAAATCTAACTCCTTCTTAACTACGAAGGCAACTTTTTAGATTACCTTTTCTCTGGTCTCAGACAAAATAAATACATCTTCCTATTAAATTTTTTAAATATATTTTTTGCACCTCTATTTAGGGCTTCTATAATTCTGTATGACATCTGAGTTAGCTATGTTTGGTACTCTCCACTACATGTTAAATTCCTTAAGACACAGACAGATTTTAACAAAAAAAATTTTATTTTCACAATGACAAGAACAGTGAATTGCACAAAGTAGATATCAAAAAGTTGATTGAAATAGAAGATAATAAGGAGGTAATACACCTTGGTATAGTGAAAGAATTTGAAGAGAAGTACAGGGCTGTTGATTCATAATCTAATGGTATTACTCAACAAAATAAAAATGAAAAATAAAAATTTATGCAACAATGCAAATGAATTCCATAAGCATACAAATAAATGAAAGAAACAAGATATATAGTAGCACATACTGTATGACCCCATTTAAATGAAATATAAAATATGCAAAGATAATCTTTGAGGTTAGGATTCATGACATTGGCACTTCTTATGAGGTTGTAACTAAAATGAATTAATAGGAAGTGTGTGGTGAGTTGTACATTCTGCTTTATCTGCATAATGCTCTAAGTAAAATGTCTATTTGTGAAATTAATTGAGCTGTAGATTTTGATTTGTCTGCTTTTCTGTATGCATGTTATATTCTGATAAAAAAATTTTGCAGGCCGGGTGCAGTGGCTCATGCCTGTAATCCTCACTTTGGGAGGCTGAGGCAGGAAGATCACTTGAGATTAGGAGTTAGAGACCAGCCTGAGCAAGCACTAGACCCCATCTCTACTAAACGTAGAAAAATTAGCCAGATGCAGTAGCACATGCTTGTAGTCCCAGCTACCTGGGAAGCTGAAGCAGGGGGATCACTGGAACCCAGGAGTTTGAGATTACAGTAAGCTCTGATGACCCACAGCACTCTATCTCAGGCAACAGAGTGAAACCCTCTTGCCATTAAAAAAAAGAAAATTACAAAAAAGTGTAAGTTAGTCCAAAGTCTGGGGTGGGGGAGAAACACTCTTGAAAGCAATGATGAAAATGCCATGATGCAGGTATGAGAAGCATCTTTGATGAAAGTCTCAATTCAGCATATAACAGGCATAAAGTTGGTAAAAATTGTAGAATTGGGGATTTGTGTGTGTGTGTGTGTGTTTTCTCTGGTGTACATTACTTTTGTAATGTAGTACACAGATGGATTTCTCAGGACTTATAAGAGGCAACCTTCATCATATTTGGTAATCAATACAATGGAATCTCTTTGAACAACACAAAATAAAAACATCCAGGTGATGAGAACACATTGATAAATATTCTTATTGTGATTTAAAATAACCTCAAAATTTGTTAGAATTTTGTAGATGGCAATTAACAGTAAAACCAAAAAAAAAAGAAAAAAGAGTTTATTGCAAAATACTATATTTTGTGACTGCGTGTAGACATGGACTGTGAGTCACTTGCAACATTTGTCACATTCAGTCCTTCGGATCAAATAGCATAGCACATGGGAGCTGAACACAGTATTTAAGCTTGTTTGCAGTATACTAGGAATTCAATTTTATTTTCTCCATCTGTTGTTATTTTTTATTTCTGATTCACAGTTTAAAACTAAGCTGAATACCATTGTGTATGTTTTCTAAATGACCAACATAATATGTGTGTTAAAATCCCAACTTTTGGCAGAGAAAAGAATAAGTCCAATTGCCTTCATTTGAACTTTCCCTCCATTCAAATAAAAAACATTAGGTGAGCTCTAAACTCACAACTCATCCCTGACTGCTTATGCTTGAAGTAAAATTGCATTTTTGAAGAATTGAATACTTCTTTAGCTAAATCCCTAGTGCATAGTTATTCTGCTTCTATTTTCCTGAAATGAGGAACTACTATTGTGTAATGCATCTACAGGTCATTAAAATGAAAGTTGGTAATTTCTGAGCATGGTACTGATAATAAGATTTACTTTGTTTTATGAGTAAGTTTTTATATAATTGCCCAGTTATTTCAGATGAATTTTCCAAAAACTGACTATAAATGTTGGCCTTTGCTAGCCAGCTTAATGTGTCATTTACAGAAGAGATACACAGACATGCTCAGTCGTGTGGCATCAGTAAATGCTATAATGATAAAAGTAGTAGCTTTTCACCTAGAAAACATTCATAGATATTATGTATTATCAAAGATTGTCTAATTTAAATTTTATTTATATTGGAATACTTACTTCTGGACACACAGTGTTGGACTGGTGAGCTGAACTTTTGATGACCTTCGAGGGATTTCCTTATTTGTATGGGAATAACTGATGATTGTGATTTTCAGATCTAAAATCTGGAGAACTACCTGGCATATATCACATATTTGGGGATAAAAAAGAATTGGGGAAGGTCATTATTCCACTTATCTGGTAATATAAAGGGTAGAAGAGCTGTAGAAGCATTTAAGAAATTGTCAACATCTAGCATCTAGCTCATGATACTATTCCAGAGGTTGACAAACCCTTCTGTAAAAGGCCAGATATTGAATATTTTAGCCTTTGCCAGCATTGCAGTCTCTGTCACAACTACTCACTTCTACTGTAGTGGTAAAAAACAAAATAACAAAAAAAACACACACAAAAAAAAAACAGCCATAGACAAGACATAAACGAATAAACCTGGTTGTCTTCAAATAAAACTTTATTTACCAAAACAGATGGCGGGCTAGATTTGGTCTACAGGCAATAGTTTGCTGACCCCTACGCAGGACATATGACACAATCAGTAAGATAAGTATTGGAGTGTTCTCTGCCCCTTACTTAGCTCAGCTGTTTATCTCTGGTACCTTTATACCTTTTCTTTCTTTTCCATTCAATTTCCTAAAAAACCTTTTTTAGAAGGGCTGGTTCTTAATGGGCATGTGATATGGTTTTGATCTTTGACCCCTCAAAATCTGAGGTTTAAATTTGATCCCCGGTGTTGAGTGTGGGGCCTGATGGGAGGTGTTTGGGTGATGGGGCCAGATCCCTCATGAGTGGCTCTGTGCTCTCCCAGAGATAATGAGTAAGTTCTTGCTTTATCAGTTCATGCGAGAGCTGGTTGTTTAAAAGAACCTGGCACCACCTCCTCTCTCTTTTGCTCCTTATCTGGCCTTGAGATTTGCACACTCTTTGCCTTCTACCTTGATTGGAAGCCCCGTGAAGACTTCACCAGAAGCAGATACTGATGCAGTGCTTGTACAGTCTGCAGAACCATGAGCCAAATACACCTCTTTTCTTTATAAACTACCCAGTCTCAGGTATTTTCTTTATATCAACACAAATGGACTAACACAGCATGTAACCTGTGCATCACACAGGATCTCACTGTGACAAGAACACCACACTTGGGTTAATGTTCTGCTGCTGCTGTCTTGTAATTTTTAATATTTTTCTAACAAGGGACCCAGCATGTATTTTTGTACTGAGCCCTGCAAACGACGTAGCTGGTCTTGATATGTATCAGTTCACATATAATTTGTTATGTGGCTTCCACCATTAGGGTTCCTATGAAACACTTCCCTGTAAAATCAGAGCATCATCTTGCATGAAACATCATCTTCCCCATCCACTGGGTACCATTTACTTACTCTAAGCTTCCTTTGGAAAGCATAACTGCATTGTTTCCTAAATGAATGTCAATTAAGTCGGTCTCTGTTGTTTTTTAAAATCAATAAATCTCTTCGAAGGTGGAAACATAAGTTACATGATTCATAATCTATCAGTCAGGGTTTGGTTGGGAAAAATAAAGCTGTTGTATTTTTCTACAACAGGATTTAATACAAAACACCTGGTCACATGGGTGTTAGAAGACTGAAACAGCAAAAAGACAATGCTAAGTTAACACAGATATTAGAAACTGTAAGAACCAGCTACCACTGGTAGGGCTTGGGGAACAAGGGCAAGACCATAGACATTAGAACACAGAGAGTGATGTTGTGCCGCTGGTGCTGGTACCTCTGACATGGAGGAGCATTAAGGCTGGTGATCCAGCCAGTTGGGGCAGATGCTGGTACCTTTGAGTGGTGCATGACAGGTGATAACAGAAATGCTGAAATGAGCTGGGGCCTGAAGCTGTATCTAGCCTCTGCTACCGAAAGGAAGCAGCAGAAAGTTGAGACATGGAAGAATCCCCTTCCCTCCTCGTCCTGCCTTTAGAACTCCCTCCAGGCATCTAGGTCAGACACTATCAGAAAGTGAGCTGGCAAGGAGTCTGGGAAATAGTTTATAGACTGTCAATCTCAGTAACACAAAGCACGATATGGAAGATTAAGCTTGGGGTTCAAAGGCAATAAGCAAATAAACAGAGTAATAGCTTAGAATAAAATAACCTAGTTGCTTAAGAGAAAAACCAAGAAAATATGCCTTTCACGTGTCTTTTGTAATGTCATGCATACATAGTTAATAATGTTGGTACAGTAAATATATTATTGCAATTTATGTTTTCTTAGGATATTCCATGATTTAGAATAGTGGCATTGGATTGAAAGCACAAATCATATGAATTATTTCTATGGGAAGCAAAGAAAATATAGCTACCTTAATCCAGAGAGATTTTAGAGTAGGATAGCAAAGATTATGAACCATTTTTGTCAATATCTTTCTTTATAATTTGATTGACAAATATAGACTTTCTTCCAAGAAAACACAAACATATTCTTACATAATACAAAGATTTGTATTTGTTTTTATTGGGCTGATTCATCCTTTTAAGTTTATTCATGGATCCAATATCAAGAACCCGTAGATATAGAAGAAAAGATGGCTTATTTTAAAATATTCTTCAACAGAGTTTTAGATAGGTATTAAGTAGCAGACCATTCAAGTTTGTGTACCTGGATCAGTGATTATACTTTGTTGCAAATGAGGTGACAACTGCTTTTTAGATCCAGCTTTAGCTGGTGGAAAAATCCCAAACAAAACATCTTAAGTAAGCAAATAACTTACCCTTTAAAACTCTTTAAAGAATCAAAGTGGTGTCAGAAGTCTATAATTAGAAAATCAGTATACTATATCTACCTAGAAAGAAAGCTTACATGTGACACTTTATATCAGTGTTTTACAGGTCTAAGCAAACTTGGTGACATTTCTATGATGATGCCACACTGTGTTGAATAAATGATGGATATGGGATATGAATGTAGAGCAGACTATTATGTTACCACTTAGGTCTCTAATCAAAAAGAATAACTCTTTTGATGACAAAAAATCAATAATTAGAGAAGAAAGCTTCCTTTGAGGACTTTAATGCAATGGCTTTAAAAGTAATATTTAGTTTATGTAGACAGTCCCAGTAGTAGAAGTACCAGAGTTCATGTGCATGCACTTCAAAGGAGAATATAGATTCAGGTGAATTGAAAAGCCGAATCTAGGATTGTACCCTACTCTGCAAGAGGTCAATAAACATTGGCTTACAGCTGTTAATCTTTAAAAGTTTTAGAAGTAGGTATTTTTCATATTTAAGGATTCATCTCTTTTAAGAGAAAGAAGAAATGTTTTGTGACTGTTTTAGAAGCCAGGTAGGAATTTCTACTTTTGGGATCTGTGGGCTACACTGAATCAGTTACTTTCAAACTCAGTTGTACATTAGAATCACCTGTACAAACTTAAAACACCAAAATTTTGGAACCATTCCTAAGAATTCTTATTTAGTTGGTCTGGGGTATGGCATGTGTACACTCATTAGTTTCACCACATCTTCTCAGGTGGTTCTCATGGGAAGCAAGGTTTGAAAATCCACTGCAACTAGCTTATTCTTGAGGTCTCTATGCAGAAAATAGGACCATCTCAAGGGCCTTCCATATTGCTTATTCCAATATCAACTATACTTTTAGATTGCCTGCTCTTTGAATTGTCACTTTAATTCTCTAGTCTATTATATCTATTGAAAATTTTCTACCTTTTCATATTCCCTTACACAAATGGCATGTGACAAAGAATTTCAATTTTCAATAGAGAATATGAGGTGTAGGATTGTGAGAGACACATAAACCATGGCTAAGCCATTGCCCTAAAAGCCCCTTTTTAAGGGCTATGGTTTCAGAAGACCACATTCTAGGCAAAAAGTGCGAGTAGCTGGGTGCATTGTAACATCATCACAAGGTTACTTGCACACCTGCCAGCTCTTCTATGCAGACAAGTGGTGACTTCTTCACTTAGGGAGAATTGCCAGACCACAGCTTCTCCTGCCAATTCAATTCCTATAAGCTTAGTTCTGATAGTCTTCCAGGAATACATTGCCCCTTGTTTGTGATGTCTACATAAATGAAAATTCAAATTTCTGACCACAATCTTGATTTTAGACTTAAAATTTTAAATCTGAGATGTTTAACAATGTTCACCATTCCCTGGTAATACTTTATTGTGGGAGAGGGGAACAGCTTCTCTTTTGAAGGTAGATGAAGCACAGATGATCCAGGAATTATTTGGTGTTATTTAATAGTCAGCAATAGAGCCAAGAATTTAAGACTCTAGATTGGTCTTGACAGTCTATTTCTAATATCTACATAAGCAAGAATTCAAATCTCTGACCACCATCTTGACTTTAGACCTGAAATTTTAAATCTGAGATACTTAACCATGTTCACTATTCCCTGAAAATGCTTTATAGGAAGAAAAAAAATTCTTCTGTTTTGAAGGTGAAGAAAATGAGGCACAGATGATCCAGGAATTGTTTGGTGTAATTTAATAGTCAGTGGCAGAGCCAACAACTTAAGACTCTAGGTTTTCTGGCTCCTGGTATAATACATTATCTACCAGATCATTGCTGACTCTCTCTAGTAATAGAAACATTGAAATCAGACATCTGTTAAATATTGTATGTGACAAATGTTCGTATAAGTACTCTCTAGCTTCCTAGGAACATTTTTAATACTGATATATTTCATGATACAATGTGAAAGAAATACAGTGAAATATATGTTTTTATAATATAAGTTTTCAATTAATTTTTATCATTTTCACTGAAGATAATGAATAGACAGAATATATTGCCTGTAAAGTATGGAGAATATGGCCTATCCTGGACTGAGAAAATAATACTAGATGCTAATTAGTACCTTTAAATCAACCCTTCTATGAAGTTGAGCTTATTTGCTATTTTGAGGGGCAACCTTAACTACTTTGGGAGGTCAGGAGTCTGAAATTTAAAGAAAAAGACTTAAGACTTCTGTTTGGTGAGAAGGATACCATCAAATTCATATCCATGGCATTGCATCCTGTTCACTTTACAGACTATATAATAAATCCCATTAAATTTGATTTCCAATACTCATATCATTTTATGAGAACAACAAAGTGTTCAATATCAGCTACATACTCTGTGGAAAAATCATTTGAGATATACTGAATCCTTCTGCTTTCCTTTAATAATGATCATCTCAGCAAACGTTCCAATCAACCAAACGAATATGATTGTGTAGAACTGTCACTTGTTTTTAAGGCAAATGTATTATGCCAGGAGAATAAAGCCAAGTCCTTGTTATATAGTTGGCGCTTCCTAACTCCATAGCAGAATACTTTAACACTTGTTACAACAAAATTATTTTAAAAATTAAGAAAAGTAAAATTATATAAGGGGGGGATCCTGATGTGGAAATTATACTTCCCTCAAGGGAAGTATAATTTCCACATCAGGATCCCCCCCTTTCAGGCCCATGTAAACCTGGAGCTGTCACTGGACATGTTTGCCATTTCTGGGAATGAAATAGCAGGCAGAAATGAGAGATAAGATATGGAGGGAAAATATATCCTGATTAATGAATAATCTCCAAAACATTTCCATGAATATTATAAATGTTTTCTTGAGTCAGTATGTTGATTTTGTTATTTTCTGACTTAAGGTATAGGAAAAAATGTACAATTAAGTGCCTGAATCTCATTTTATATAGGGTTGATCTTACTAATATGTTGGAGACATTAACTGGAATAGACATAGAGCATTCTTTCTGATTTCATTTCTTAGCCAACAAAATAACTGGATATAATAAAATACTTCCTATGATAGGGTAAAACTTGATTTATATAGAAATATATTTAGAGAAAACTGCCCAATTTAAGATCCAGAAACAAGAACTAAGTTAAATGTTGAGATCAGTAAATGGTTTTCATTTTATAAATCATTATAAAAACCAAAAAGATAGAATAGTTTATACCTATCTACTATTTCCCTTTTTGAGATAGAATAGGTTTTATCAATAGGGTGTATAGTATTAACTTATGCTGCTCTTCACATATATTTTACCTTAAAATGTTCATTTTTTTCTTTTAAATAGATTGAATGGTAAATCTTGGTGAAAGAATCAGGAAACTGAGGAGATGACTAGAGACTGTTAATCTGCTCACTAATTCAATAAATATTCAGTGCCTACAGTTCACTAGCCACTCTAGTAGACACTGGAAGCAGAACAAATAGACAAAATAGACCTTTGCCTCAAGTCTAGTAAGAAAGTCAGGCAATGATCAAGTAATCATAAATGATACAATTATAAGCTGGACTGTGTTCTTGGAGCGGATGCTATAATGGCCTATAGTGAGGGTCAGGATTTTAATTGGGGGTGGAGAAATGTCAGGAAAGGGTCTTTGGTATCATTCTTGAGCATTTTTATCTTTTTAAATATAGATCTTAGTCTTCCTTCTTTTCTGCTTAATTTTGCTTATGCCATGGTGCCAAAATACGTGTGGCTATGAGTTGCTAGAAGCAGCTACTTAAAGCTGTAAAAAAAGAAACAAAGATTGTTTATTCTATATGCCATGGCTGGAAGAACAGGGTGTTAGCACACTTCTGTTTACAATACCATTCCGCTATTGTAGAGGCAAAAACACCAGACATTTATATTTTGTTTCCATAATAGCATAAAAAACTATGTTTTGATAAACTGTGTAAAAATATTGAATGAAAGAGGCAAACTTATTCAAGATGGTAAATGAAATATGCAATAACAATCAAGTGCTTTTTTGGGATATATTCAAAATGAAATTCAAAAGAGCCTACAAATTGGAGAATAATTGAACATGTTTGCGTATAAATAACAAACTGATTTTTTTCTGAAAGTTATTTAGTCCATTTCTCTTGTTCATAGGAAAGGGTTCTAAGAGTAAAAGTCATGCCTTTTACTAGAATCCAGGCATCCTAAAAAGTTTACTATATTTTCTATTAATGAATATCATCTTATAAGTTGGAGTTATACAAAATTAAGAATCCATTTGATTTATTTCAATATACTTGATTGGAGATTTAAAAATGCAAGTATTAGTTTACATTTGGGGGTAGTGAGCGTAAAATCTGATGTGTTTTAGAAAGAGTTTCATCATTATTAGTAATTTGGTAACTATTGATACATCCAAATCTGCTTCAAAAGATTTTGATTAGGTTTATTTCCATATATGAAATATAATTTTATATCTTAGCCTAGAAAGTAGAAATTGAGTGCATCTCAGAAATAGTAAAGCTTGGGATGAAGGAGATAATTAGATAATTCGATAATTCTCTTCCAGCTACATTTTTTCCTATTAGTAACCATTCTAAATATTCCAGAGAGCCCCCAAAAGTATAGAGGAATTGTCTTTATGAAATATTTGTTAAATTAGAAGATGACTGTCACGTTTTAAATTACATAATTAATTTCACATTTATGACATTTTCCTATAAAACATTTTCATTTGTGTGAATATCAATAGGCTTTTCCTTTCTATTTTTCATTTTGGCTCTGTGCTTTAAGTCTTTTGCCAGAGTTATTTTACTTTATTTTTTTAATTATCTCTATTATTATTAAAACCAAATACAAAAAAAATTATCTTTTTCTTGAGCAAATGAGTTAGTTGCCATTTGTATCAGGTTTATGAATCAATTATAGCCTCTTGAAAATTAGGTTTTAATATTTTGTTTTAGCTGTGCAGGAGAAGCAGTTTGGCTTTGAGGGTCACTGGCCCTGTGTACTGGCTTTGTGTCCTGAGAACACCCATCTTGCCTGATTGCTATGGAGCCACTGCCCTTACATGAAATTTCCTAGCATGGTGACAGACAAGTGCTCAGTAAAGCAGGCTTGTTAAACATTGATATTCATCACATCTGGACATCTCAGAACATCTTTATGAGCTTTTATGTTGTCAAGATGTTTAGTGTACAAAAGGGTGAGGATTTCTTTGAAAATATTACAAAAAGAACATTCAGTGATATAGGCTTTGTCAACTTCTGGCTTGGAATTTGACAATAGGTTTTAAATGCTGCATTAAAAATACCTTTATAATTGCTCTCTATTAAAGATCTTGTTTAGTTAATAAGAAAGTAATCAAATAGTTTTGATCACAAGAAAATCACAAAAACTACTCATATATAACTTAGACTATTAATGTTACTTCTGCTGCTCTGCATATTTATATATTTTTATACCTTTGACCTCTTAAAAATGTACTTCTCCATCCATAGGATGAGACAAATTAATATGGGACCATTGTGATGATTTTTACAGCTGCTGAAAAATATATTTCTAGAAAAAATATATTTTAATTTACTTAAACAGCATTTTTGCATCTTACCTTAAAGATTTCATAACAAAATAGTTCTGTTTACACATCACACATGGGTCTAGGATTTTCTACATGGATCAAAAGAAATTAAGCAGGTGTATTAACTCTTTGTGAACAACATATGCTCTGCTGCCCTGAAAAGGTGAATGGAACTTTGAGTTCCTGCCAGGAAGTAAATTAAGCACTTGGAGACTCTTCATTTAATGATCTCATGAATCCTCATAATATTACTTATGAAGTAGATGACAAGTTGTATTAGCCCCATTTGTATTACAAGAAAAATGAGGCCTGAAGTTGTTACAAAATTTCAGTACATAGATTGAGAAATGTGTTTCTACCACAGTCTGGCCCATGGCATTATATCATGAAATATGTTTATAATTATCCTATGCATGTAAAATTAATGTTGAGGCCCTTTCAAATTGAATTTATATCCTTTTGCTTTTGTGTTTTATATCTTTTTATATATCAATAAGCAGCATGTCCCCAAAGCCTTTTCCAAGACTCATATTTTGCATTTGTCTGAGTACAGAGCTTTTCCCATTTGTAGAAATAGCTGTGTTAAAACCTCCCAGGAGACAGCCCAACCTCACAGAGGATCAAATATTTCAGTCCTGTACAATACTCAGCCCTCCTTGAAAACATCAATTTTGCAAGGGGTATGGAACCAACATTTAAGTAGTTCTGTAAGTAGTAGTACTATCATTTACAGACTGTTGTGAGAAGACATTTCTTTAGTTGTCCAACAGCAGGGAAGAAAAAGAGTCTTAGCTATGGAAAATTTGCTTATATAGTTCTATCTAGCAAAACACTGAAAAATGAAGAAAGAATGCTGTGATTAAATAGGAAAAATATTAAAAAAAAACAATTTTATTTTGAACTACCATTGCCATGTCATTTGCTTTCAGATAATCATACAGTCCCCATGGTCTTTTTATGCTTCTCTCTGAAAATAAATGTTCTAGTAAAACATCTTTTTAGATCATGGTAAGGTAATATAAAATATTAGGCCTTACTAGATTTTTATTTATAGTCTCTTCTTTGCCATATTTGGGCAAGTAGTTGGGATAAACAATTTTATGTAAGCTTGATTTGTACATTTGCAATTATGTATTGTGGTGGATTATAAAGTGGAATTGGTACAACTTTCATGTTCTATGCATTCATACATTTTTAAGAAGAGGTGAGCAAAATATTGACAATTTTGAAATGGAGAGTATGACTGAAGTACACATAATTTACCTTGTTCATATGGATGATTAGTTGTCTCCTCATATTCATTAAAACCCACCTTTACGTTGAAGGATGCTGCAAGTATAACATTACCTAGTGTGACATAATTTTGCTTCTTTCGTTACTCCTACATAGAGCTCTTCAGTTTCTGTAAGAGAAATTCCCTTCAAATGCTAAGGCAATAGAGTAGCCATGAGAAGAATTAACAATGAGCCTAGTGTCAAACACAGTGAGGCCTTCAGAAAAATGAAATAGATATATTTGTATCATATATATATATATAAAGTAATTAAGTTGATAAGAAGTGTTACATACTGATTAGCTATGGGAAATAATGCAGAAGGCACAAAGTGATTGTTAAGGAGACCATTAACTTATCCGCTTATATATATTAATAATTTACTTAGAATAAAACTGAAAGTAAATAAAAATAGCAGTGGTTAATATCTGAGTGTGGCTAATTTATAACTAGACCTGTCACTTAGCAAATTCTCATGAAATTATTTGTACTGTTGTTATAAAACAGATGTAGAATTTTTTTAAAAAATTAGAAATTATCTATGTTCTGATCAAGAATCTTATTATAATATATATTTCTATGAATACAGATTCCTAATAATTCCTAGGTTCTAGTTGTCTTAAATTCAATGCACTATTTATATAGTATATGAATACTTGTACTTGCATGAGCATGTACTATAAATTATGGATAATTTGAGGGTGAATATGCAAAGACCAGAAAAAATTCTTAGTAAGAAAAAATGATTAATTTGGATCTTAAAGCATTTACAGAGAAGACACATATGTGCATTCAGATAGAGTTAGAAGGTTAATACATGGGACAAAAATGACAGAGTATGGAGAAAAGAACTCAACATTATTTGATATTTGTGGTCAAGTACTCTAAATAATTACTGTTCAAATTGGATTGGAAAGTTTGGAATTTATTTTTTCCCTCTAATTCTTTCTATTCACTTTGTTATGTGATTTGTATTACTTTTTGGTTTTCATTATTTATTCTTTAGGGGCTTGTGTCCACTTTTTTCTATTATAAATTTCTAGGGAAAAGAGATAAGTGGTATAGTATTGGACTCAAAACAATTTCTTTCTTCCATTTATTTTTATTTATATTTTTAAAGTATCTGAAATAGAAAGTAAGTTTATTTTTCCTGTTATAAGAAACATTGAGTTGGTGCTCAGTAAATAATAAATCATCATAATAAATGAGTTGACTAGATTTCTTGCAGAGTTGCTGCATTCTGGTTTCAATATTGTTAGAGGATGTGTATATCTTGTTCCATGTGTTACTTCAGCTAATTTAAGGAGGCCACAAGTATCTTCTACAAAAAAAAAGAGGTGATTTATAATAAATGTGTGGATTCTAAGGAATAGATCATAAATTGTGCTCTACCTTTATTTTTTTTTATATATACTTGTAAGTGTAGCTTCAACATACTCCATCCTTTTCTTCTTCTGTGGAAAATTTCTTTTGTCTTATTTGTTTGTTTCTATCTTTAAAGCCATCAATTTTGTATGGGGTCTTGTTCTTATTCTTTTTCCTCAATCCTATTGTTAGTAGGAATGGTCTCTGTTCCACTTCTGTAATGGTGCCATTTTACAGCCCTTAAATTCTTTTCAACCCATGTCACTTTTTGGTCTTTTTAAAGTTTCCTTCTGCAATAAGATCACTGCAATATATCAGAGCTGAATATAAAATGAAGGCAGGACTAAGACTGTATGCAACATTGTTCTTACAACATCACAAAACAATATCAACCGTGTCTCAAATTACCCTACTCTTTTAGCTTGCTATTTTAAAAATTGTGAATAAAAAATGTGTTGATATTTTATTATTTCAGAATGTTTCTCTATGTCTTTTTCAAGCTTATTAGGGCCAACAACCTTTTAATAACAAATAGAAAGTGAGCTAAGAAATGCTCTGTAATAAAAATAATAGATAATAAAATCTACCTATACATGTACTTTTATAAAATCAATACAATAAGTAAAACTGAATGTATAATTAAATAATACAGATGTGAATATGCAAATATACTGATATGACTTCAATAGAAAAGAGTCACTTTCTTGTACCCTATTTCTGATAGCTACATATGCAGATCAATAGGGGTGAATTCTTAATGACTCAAATACACAATTGGCATTGCTATTGAGGATGTGAGTTTTTGAAATCAATGAACAGCTTTGGAAAAACTTCATACCCAATATGTATCGTCTTTTCTGGACTTGCATAGTTTTTGCATTCTAGGAAAAGTCAGCGTGTATACAGATTATAAAACAAACATTTAGTGTTTATATGTAAAATGGGGTTAAGTTTTAGATAATTATCAAAAGAATATTTTGTTTTGTTTTGCACTTGAAAGAAAGTTTACTCTCACACAAGGGACTGACTCCTGGCTGGCTTGCACAAGCTAAAGAGAGTGAGTTGGGCCTTTATAGTGACCAAGAAGTCGGACTGGGGACAAGAGTTCATGTGGGGGAAGTTTAAATTTTTGTCAGTGCCCAATGGGGAGACACATAGATGGACGGGCATTTTTATCAGTCTGTTCAAATGTGGTGCCAAAGGAGAAAGCAAAGGTGAGGGTTTTGAAGAAGTCAGTGGCCAAACACCAGAAGTGGAGACAGACTCTTTATCATAGCATTTCATGTCTAAGATAATGTAACTATGTTAATATTACTACTACTATTTACTAATGCTTATATTAACAGTAATAATTATTACATAATGATATATAATAATAGTGTAACAGTAATAACAGTACTGTGGTATAGCAATAATTATATTAGTAGCAGTAATGGTATTTATTGACAATATTTGTTGTATCTAGTCCCTTTTATATATCAGGCAAGACAGTAAATATTTAAATACATTATCCTTTAATATTCACAGCTCTAACACAAAACTAATATTATTATTCCCATATTTGAGAGAAACAAAGATTGGAAAGTTTATGTAGATATAAAAAAAATTTTCTCAAAATTCTTAATGCTCACCGTATACTAACAATCACATATTTTACTTTGTAAAATGTCTCTCTTTCTCAACTGAGAGACATACAAATTTTATAACTCTATATTTCAATTGCTTAGTATCTTTCTTGTATAAACAGGGTTTGAACCTAAATAAATAATCTGTATGACATGAAAACTTTCTATGGAATATACAAAAGTTCTTTACTGCATAGGGCTGCCTGATCCAGATCATTCTCTCCTTCTATGTATCAGTAATGTCTTCCAATCATTGTGAAAATGAAAGCTCTCCAAAAATTACCACAACACACTCTAAAACCCATTAAAAATAACTCTCAAGGAAAAACATATGCTAAAAAACCATCAATGTTAAGATATTTCTGATAGATATATAAGAAAACATGTATGTTTTCCATGATATCTTTAGAGTGCTATCGGGAAGATATAATTGCATTAATTTCTTTTCTGCCACATTTTTTATAAATCAATTCATCATAATTTACTTATTTGATAGAGTGTATGCTGTGCAAAGTAAGAAAGACAACAGTAATAATACCACTCTAGTGAAATTTACTTAAGGACTTTTAGGAAACTGATTTTTTTTAATAGCATAAAATATGCCTGTTGGAATTTCAACTGTCTACCCTTTAAAACATATATATAATTTCTTCAATCCTAGGAACACTACTTTTCTATGCATGTGCCTTTTTTCTCTTATAAGGAGCACCTTTTATAATATGTACCTTTCCTGGGTTGCACAAAGATAAAAATATCCTCATATTCACCATCATGATCCACATGGTATAATTTGCTCTGTTCTCCATTATCATTGCAACTATAGGTATTTAAATCAATTTGTGTTTCAGCCAAGAGGGGGTTTATGAATACTCATAGAAAGATGATTATATAGGGGCATAGTCAAGAGAGGAAGTGGGGGTTTGACGGTATTCCTGAGGGTCATGTCAGTAAACTGACGAAAATGATAGTCATGCTACAGACAGTTAGGAAGAGAATGGATGGTGAAGAAGTGGAGGTGGTGTTAGGTCTTACTAATAGTGAGAGGAAAATCTGAAAGTGAAAGGATGATAAAAAGGAAGATAATAGCTTGCCTAGTAAGAGTTGTGCTTCCTGTAATTTTTTTGCTGAAAACCACTCAATTTTATAGGTTAGCATTCTCTAGAGATGTTAAAAATTGCAGTAGTCTTAGATTGGCTAATGGAAAAAGTAGGAAACAAGATACATAATGAACAATATTGTAAATTATATTTATATTTCTCTTTTATATATGTAAATATTTTATCTCTGGAAAGATTAAAATTAAAAATATAACATTGACTATTATTTTAACAGTGTGGATAAAGCATTTTATTCAGTCTTCAAAAGAGCAATGAAAACATCAAAAGTTTTCTTTATACTAGCAGTTTTTAAAAAATATATCTAGTTTGGACAAAAATAATTTCTCAGACAGCATAATTCATCTTATCTCCTCATACCTATGCACAGAGGCAGAACCTTAATATATTCAGACCCTTTGATTGGAGACTTAACATTTACACTTGCATAAAACATTAATACTATCATCCAAGCATGAAAATTCCAAATTAACAGAAACCAATACCGCTATTCAGGCAAAGTAGGAGTTAGTGTGAGAAATGGAAGCACTTCTATAAAACATGGTTTAGCAAGATATTAGAACTGTAGGTTTAAGCTTTATTCTTCATATATGGCAGGACAAGGCATTAATCTACTTACCATCTCTGCTTTGAATTATATGGCTCCTTTCTATGAATTTAATATTAATACCTAATGATGATTCCAGGCTCTATATTCAGTCTGCTTGGTTTTAAATCTGCCTCTGCCAAGTAATATTAGGCAAGTTTCCAAAAATTGCTGTGCCTTAGTTTCCTTATTTTAAAATGAAATAATAATGGTACTGATGTTCTAGAGATGATACACCTGGCACATGAGAGATATTCAGTAAATGCAAAAAAATTCTATTATTTCTTTTTATTAAATGATTTAGTTGAAAAGCCAAAAGTGATTAATGATAACTTACAGAAATAAATAAAAGTACCAATAGAAAATTGCCAATGATATTAATTAATTAAAATATTACTATTTAATTAATACATGAATAAAATTAACATTTTAATTTTCCTTCAAAATTGATAGACATTGTCATTTGCTATATTTAAGCACTTTTTAAAAATATATCAACATCATAAAATTTAGTCAGCAGCTATTTAAACACCAATTTTTTTATGAAAGTCATGCACCCTCAGGTATCATATGCATTATTTATATTCAATACACATATGTGAAATCCACCCATTTGATGTTTTTTCATCTCTTTCTATCTCTGTGAGCTCTTGAAAAGTAATGAATAACACAAATGTCTTTCCTCCCAAAGTTTAGTTTGCAATGATGAAATCATTCCTGAGCCAGGAATCCAGTCCACAGAAAGGGAAGACACTAATGAAAATTAGCATTCTAAAAGAATCTACTGCAGCTGTCATCATAAAAAGAAACTGATTAGTGGTTTGGACAGTGCTAACTCTGTAAATTACCAAACAAAATACTGCAGAAGCATCCATTTACGTATACGAAAATTACAATTTGAACATCACACTTAGAGCACATTAATCAACTTCATTCTTTGTTTTTATGGGTAATGAGGCTTTGCAGAAAGGTAAACAGCTAGCTAAATAAAGTTGCTTTGGCAAAATGTATTAAATATATTCATACTTTAAAAAATGTGCTAAGAGGTGTTTAAATAAAGGAAGCATTCCCTTGATCATTTACTTCTATTTTTAGTTCCTATTTGGACTTTCGCCTTTCTGGTTTCCTAATCTTTTATCTTTTATTCATTTCAGTTTCTTTCAAAGTCACCCTATCTGTAATGTAAATGATAGGACTTTTCAAAACTGATTAATATAAGTATCCTACCACTTTTTATTTAATATCTAACAATTCAATAGTCATTAAAATGTGATAGTTCTTAAAAGCTACTCAGTTCTTACATTATTTGTTGTAGGGCTGTGGCAATAACTGGGCTTATTTACTCCTAATAAAGTTTTCCATCTTCTATGTAATAATTTTTATAAAGAATGCTTCTCCTCTTATGCAAGTTGTATTTCTAGAAAATAGAACCAACATTGAATGTTACTAACCTGTAATTTTTATGGAAAAAATAATTAGGAAGACAAACAAACCAAATGTCCCCATGATGAAAGGATCATTGTTTCTCTAAATATTTATTGAGTACTTAATATGCACTAAGTCCTAGAGATGTAGCAGTGAACAAGAAATAAGCGACTGACAATATGACACTTACTTGTATTGGCCAATGATGGAAAACCATTGGAGAACTGAGAATACAACAAGTATTAAGTATCAGGAAAAGTGTTAGAAAATAGAGGATTATATTTCAAATATAAAGGCAATTTATAATGTGCTTATGCCATAAATATTTTTGTCTGAATCAACTTCCTTCCACTGGATTACAGGACAACAATTAGGCATATTTTTCTCCTTTGTATACATTCCATTATGAAGATTGCTAGAGAGTCCCACTCCACTTTTTTTTTTTTCAGTGTTTTCAAATTCATCTCAGGTTTTATAATTACAGCCCCTTAATTATTACTCTTACTGAACTAAATTCTTCTAGTTCAAAGTCTATCAATTTTTCACTGTGTGATTACATATATTAAACATTTTCAAACATCTTCCTTCCAATACCAATTTAGAAAAATTTAGGAAATTTGACAATTGATATACTAACTTTTCATGCAAAATAATAATATCCCTCTAGTATCTGCCCTCATATGAGGTAGTTTTCGCCACATAAAGTATTCTATAATAGGTGCATATGGTAAAATTAAACTTAAGAATTCTAGTTTATTTCAAATCTGGAGAAGTTGAATTTCACTGGATTGAATAAATGGAAATTTTATTTGGTGTGAGAAAAATAAAATTAATTTTTAGAGAAGTAAATTGACCACTTTATAGGTGATAAGGCATATTATTTAAAACTGTGGGACATAAATTTCATATTATTTATGTTTGATAATTTATAGTTTGATATATAAAACTTTTGATATTAATGATACTAAATTTATGTGCTAAGCTAGCCACCATATATTTGTATACTCAAAAAAGTAAAAAAGATAGATTGGCAATGCTAATTTTAACCTTTTAACTCATAGTGCTTCTTACATGCAAAATTGTCATTCAGCCTTCTCAACCAGTCTCTAGATGCTCAGTCACAGGGGAAGGACAAATATACAATGTATTTTTTCCATATTTTTTTGACTAATGTATTTCCTGGGAAGGTATGTGCATATAGGAAACTTCTAAAACATATCATGTACTCACTGGTCAATTTTTAAAGTATTTTTCTTTAAAAGTTTCTGTTTCTAAAATTATTTGAAAATGCTTTTTTGTGTCACATCATTAATCAATGGTGACTTATGCAGCAACTTACATGTTATAGACTGTATTTTAATTTGATTTTCTAAAATTATACCCTGTCAGTGCCAAAAGGAACAGATGTGTTGGTGTCGGTTCCTTCCATGATCAACATTGTACATACATTTTCACACACCAAAAAATCTTTCTATTATGTCATTTTCATTATGTAGTTCTAAAAAAAAAATCTCTCCTATTTCCCTATATAACTTTACCTAATAAGTTCTTTATTCTATATAAAAGCATAGTACAAATATATGTTGTTTCTTTTAAATTTCCAGTGTTAGGTGTTAACGTCAGTGCTATAATTAGAAATCAAATAACTTTAAGAAATAGTGATTTTTATTTACAGATGATATTTGGATTTCTGTGGCATCAGCTGTAATATCTCCTTTTTCATTTCTATTTGAGCTTATTTGAGTCCTTTCTTTTCTATTCCTGGATAATCCAGCAAGAGGTCTATCAATCTTGTTTACTTTTTCAAAGAACCAACTTTTTGTTTCATTGATTTTCTGTATAATTTTCTTGTTTTCTATGAAAAAACTTTATACATATAAACTAAAAAGCATAGAGGAAATTGACAAATTTCTGGAAATACACAACCTCCCAAGATTTAATCAGGAAGAAATAGAAGTCCTAAACAGACCAATAACAAGCAAAGAGATTAAAGAAGCATTAAAAGATCATCCAACAAAAAGAAAACCCCCACCAGTTGCATTCACAGTCAAATTTTACCAGACATATAAGGAAGAGCTGGTACCTATTCTGCAAAAATTATTACATAAGATTGAGAAGGAGGGAATCCTCCTTAACTCATTATATGAAGCCACTATCACCTTGATACCAAAGCCAGGAAAAGACACAACAACAACAACAAAAATACAGACCAATATTTCTTATGAAAATAGATGCAAAAATCCTCAATAAAATATTAGCCAACCAAATTCAACAGCTTATCAAAAAAATAATCCACAATGAGGTGGGCTTCACCCCAGGGATGCAAGGATGGTTCAACATATGTAAATCAATAAATGTGATTCACCACATAAACAGAAGCAAAAACAAAGATCATATGATCATCTCAATAGATGCAGAATAAGCATTTGACAAAATTAAGCACCAATTCATGATAAATCTCTCAACAAACTAGGCATAGAAGGAACATGACTCAAAATTGTAAAAGCCATATACAGCAAACCCACAGCCAGCATCATAATGAATAGGGAAAAGTTGAAAGCATTCCCATTGAGAACTAGAACAAGACAAGGATGCCTGTTGTCACCACTTCTATTCAACATACTGCTGAAAGTCCTAGCCAGAGCAATTAGGCAAGAGAAAGAAATTAAGTGTATCCAAACTAGGAAGGAGGAAGTCAAACTATCACTTTTTGCAGATGATATGATATTATACATAGAAAGCCCCAAAGATACCACCAAGGGGCTCCTGGAATTGATAAATAAATTCAGCGAAGTCTCAGGCTACAAAATCAATGTACATAAATAAGTAACATTCCTATCTTCCAATAACAATCAAGCTAAGAACCAAATCAAAGACTCAATAACATTCACAATTTCTACAAAGAAAATAAAATACCTAGGAATAAGACTTAACCAAGGAGATAAAAGATCTCTACAAAAAGAACTATGAAACACTGAGGAAAGAAATTGCAGATGATACAAACAAGTGGAAAAACATCATGCTCATGGATCAGTAGAATCAAATTGTTAAAATGTCCATACTATGTAAAGTGATTTACAGATTCTATGCAATAGCCATCAAAATACCAGTATCGTATTTCACAGATCTAGAAAAAAATAATTTTATGCCTCATGAGCAACCAGGAAAGAGCCCAATAGCCAAAGCAATCTTAAGCAAAAGGAACAAATCAGGAGGTATCATGTTACCAGACTTAAAACTATACTACAAGCCTATAATAATAAAATCAGCATGATATGGACACAAAAATAGAGACACAGACCAATGGAACAGAACAGAAAACCCAGATATAAAACCATCCACATATAGCCAACTGATCCTTAACAAAACACACAATAATATACACTGGAGAAAAGATTCCCTATTCAATAAATGGTGCTGGATAAGTTGCATAGCCCACACAAAAGAATGAAACAGGATACATATCTGTCACTACTTACACAAATTAATTCAAGATAGATAAAAGTTTTAGATGTAAGGCATCAAACCATAAGAATTCTAGAAGTAAAGATTGGGAAAACTCTTCTAGATATTGGCCTAAGCAAAGAATTCATGAAGACCCTGATGGCAATCACAGCAATAACAAAGATAAATAAATGGGACTTGATTAATTAAAAAACTTCTGCACAGTCAAGGAAATAATTAATAGAGCAAATATACAACCTACAGAATGGAAGAAAAAATATTTGCAAGCTATGCATCTGATAAAGGAATAATAACCAGAACCTACAAAGAACTCGAGCAAATTAACAAGAAAAAAATCAAACAGCCCCATTAAAAAGTGGCAAAAGACATAAACAGAAGCTTTTCAAAAGAGGATAGACAAATGGTCAATAAACATATGAAAAAATGCTAAAAATCACTAAACATCCTGGAAATGCAAATTAAAACCACAATGAGAAATCACCTTACCTCAGCCAGAATGACCTTTATTAAAAAGTCCAAAAACAATTGATGCTGGCATGGATGCAGAGAGAAAGGGACATTTATACACTATTGGTGGGACTACAAATTAGTACAACGTCTATGGAAAATAGAATGGAGATTCCTCAAAGAACTAAAAGTTGACCTACCATTTGACAAAGCAATCCCACTACTGAGTATTTACTCAAAGGAAAAGAAGTCATTTTATCAGAAAAACACCTGCTCCCGAATGTTTATCACAGTACAATCCACAATTGCAAAGATATAGAATCAACCAAACTGCCCATCAATACTTGAGTGGATTAACAAAAGGTGATATATGTATACCATAGAATACTACTCAGCCATGAAGAAGGATGACTTAATGCCTTTTGCAACAATTTGGATGGAACTGGAGACCATTCTCCTAAGTGAAGTATTTAAAGAATGGAAAAACAAATACCACATGTATTTACTGTTAAAATGGAATTAACTGATGAGCACATAGGTGCATAGAGAGAATTAAAACTCAGTGGAAATCAACCATGGGAGAAAAGGGACAAGGGGATGGCTGAAAACCTACTGAACAGGTACAATAAATAATATCTGGATGATGGGCATACTTTAAACTATGACCCAAGCATTATAAAAGCAATTCATGTCACCAAAAATATTTGTGCCCCCTGATACTATTAAATTAAAAAAAAAAGAAATAGTGTTTTATACACTGTCAGACTGTGAGAACATAGGATATAGTTTGTTAATGAGAAGATAGTAACATGGGTGCAGTAGCCTTCACTGGCTTTGTCTTTCTTCCTGGATCATCTAAGGAGTATGAAATCACAAAAATTTATAATTAAATTTACCTTCTTGTAATCACTAGATGTTCTTACAAACCAATTATAAGCCTAAATTGCGAATGTGGAGTTATTATTATGTATATGATTTTTACCTTAGTCATAAAAGTCAATTCTAAAGTTCTCTGAAGGGTTTTTTGCATCCATTAAACTCATCATTCCTCTCTCTCTCTTTCTCTCTCTCTCTCTCTCCTCATATATATATGTATATATATATACATATATGTATATATATATTTCAATATTTAAGATATTTCAAGTTAAACTCTGACATTTTGAGTAAAACTTATAATGTAGGAAGCACTATCTGTGGAATAACTTGAGACCATTATGCTTTAAAATGCTTTCTTTTAGGTAGCCTACGTTAGACATTTCCAGTGCTATTCTATTTTTTATTATTTACATTTAATTTTTTAAATGTTTGCCTACTTGTTTGTTTTGCTGGCTTGCCTGTTCCTTTGTTTTATCATGAAAGATAATATATTGATTAGTTTTGGTAAAGTTATGGTACGATAATGAGCAAATCTCAAATCTTAGTAATCTACAACCTCTCAATTCTATTCTATGTCCTCTGTGGGCTTGCTGTGTTTCTGTTTTATTTTGTGACCCAAGATGGACAGTGTCTGGAACATTGTAAATCTCAAGGAAAAGAAAAACAAGGGTATGGTAAAACTATGCAATGGCTCTTAAAATTTTGGTTGAAAATGGTTCTCAATTCTGTTCATGCTTATTGGACAAAGCAAGTCAGTTGGTAAAGTCTGATGTTAATGAGTAGCATGATATTTCCAAAGTGAAGAGAGGATAATAATTTGAAAAATAATATAATTTACCACAGCAAATTTTAAAAGTAATGATCAAAAAAATGAGAAACATAATTGCCCAAGACATACTTTGAGAATGAAAACTTGCAGAATCTTTTTAGGATTATACCAGTGTTACATGATCCTTCTGAGGTTATTTCCTTGGAAGAAGGTGGTTCTGTGGCTTTTTAGAGTTCTCAATGGCAGTAACATTACTGTGGTTAAGCAATTTGGATTTGTGCTTATTGCTCTCAATCTCAGATTGTATCTTCTCTTAGCTGGAAAGAAATATAGAATATCCCTTTTTCTTTGGATGGTTTCAGTGGGTGTTTTGGTCATTTTTTTACAAGGTGTAAAACATCTGACATTTCTTTCACTAACAGCCTAACTCATTTATTTAATGGCCTGTGATTGATTCAAAACATAGATGCTGCCAATTATTCAGAGCTTACATCACTGGATATAAGGCTTGTTTCTGTGGCAATTGTTAAAGGTCATGTTATACCACTAAACTAACTCCAATACACAATGCTTGTCAAAAATAAAGACTTACCTTCTTGGGATAGGATTCTTTTTACCACTCATAATTTGAAGTCAACTAAAGCAGAGCTCTTCACATCTTCCCTGCTGAAATATGTCTCTGCAGGTGGTCTCCTTTTGAGCTACAATACACCTGCTTCAAGGAACTCCTCCATGTCTACTTATATTGGCTCCAGGTTTAAGGCTGAACTTAAGATGTGTTTGTTGTCATTGCCACTTGCCTGATTTTAACTAATTAACTCAGCAGGAAAGATAACTTTTTTAAGTTTAACGTCATTGCAATGCACCTTGAGATACCAAAGCATGACAAGATGACATAAAAGTTAGTGTGTGTACGCCTTCTCAGAGTTAGGCACCCTGGTGATTTAGACAAATGCATTGGTTGTTCAAATGGAAACTTGATACTAAAAGTCATGGGGAGAAAAAAGACTGAATTCTAATTTGATGTTTCCAGTCTGTTAGAAACATAAAGAAATGGGGAGTCATTTATAATTCCTATGGATATTTGCAATCAGACAGGCAATCCTGAGATGTGGAATAAATTCCTGGGACAAATTCTTAATGATATTGTTATTCTTATCCCATCTCATCTATTTTTATACAAACTATGAGATAGTATTTTTAGCTAACATTTGTATAAGAACTTTTCTCACATAATTTTTAAATTTCTTGTAACTATGTTATAATATTATCTCCATGTTACAAAAATAAATAGAATTCTAAAAATTAAATAAAATTATCCATGTATACATAACTCAAAAAAGAAAGTAGCATTGAGACTCAAACTCAGATATCTTCTTAAATAATGTTGCTTATGTGGGTTATTTTAGCAATTAAATTTGGTAATTGTGTAAATGGTCTTTAAAGCAACTATTTTATCTATAAAAACTGCACTAGTCTAAATCTTGGTTGAAATATTTAGTTGTGGCTGCATAAATTAAATCAAATCAAAGATGTATTATATGTTTCTATGTTTTATAAAAGGAATTTTTATAAAAATGCAAGCACTCATAATATGTATGATATACTACTAGCAAATTAAATTTGTTTTGCACCATGTTGTACTTGGAAAAGACATATAATTTTAAATATGGATGTATATTTATAAGAATTTATTTAAATAAGATGTCCTGTCAGATTATGGTAGGGGGGTTGGGGAAAATATATTACAAATTAATATGTAACAAACTCTTTAGTCCTGTGTGTATATGAAATCAAGTGAGACAAGGCCAGCTTATTTACCTTTCTCATTTCCAGAAATGGAAATTAAAAAAAAAAAAAAAATCGAGTGTCTCAGGGGCTGGTTGTGCATGAAGTACTTGATGATGGGGCATTGTAAGCCATGTAACTGCTAAATCATTTATTTGTTGATTTAGTCAGTTAACATATTTAACATTTATTAAGCATGCCTACTACATTAAATGTATTATCCTATACTTTTTGGTACAGACAAGCCTCTTCCCCAACAGAATTCAGAATGAAGAGTGATAAATATTTAACTTTTAAACAAATGAAATTATCAAATACACATTACAAAGATTTGGAGAAAAAGAAGCAGCAAGCAAGCAAAAAAAATCTGGAGGATAATAAGTGAAAAAAAATGTTTGATAGATAATAAATGGTGGTTGCTCAGCGTGATCATAGATATTGTCGTCTAGAATATATTATTTAACTTAAACTCTGTAGCTTGAGGATATCCAACTATATAAATAAAAAGATGGAAGGGCATAAAAAATAGCAGCTGCAAAATGTCTAAATCATGAAAGAGGTCAGCATGTGTGAGGAAAAAAATAGCAGGATTGGGGTGTAGTGAGTTAAGGGAGAGATTGGCACAGATGAATTTGTAGAGGTGAATAGGTAAACCGATTGTGCAGGGAATCATAAACCTTGAAAAGTATTTGTTTCTTTAAAAAAAAAAAACACCGTATGTTTCTTGAAAAAAACAACTGAAAGGAATTTGAGGAGTTCTGTATAAATGAGTGACTGAATAAAAAATAGGCAAAACAAACAAATACCCAAACAACGTCTGCTATTTATAAAGAATGGCTTTATACCTTGCAAAGACAGAAGTGAGCCAGTTAAGAAAGAAAATAGGGAGGTTAGTTAAAAGATTCTTATAATAGTCCAGATAGATATTGTTTTGCATCATGATGTACTTGGAAAGACAAAATATTTTAAATATGGATGTATATTTATAAGAAATTTATTAAAATGAGATGTCATGTTGGATAGATAACATAACAAGCCTGCATGAAGGTGGAAGTTTAAATATGCAAAAGTGAACAGATTTTATACTGGGTAATTATTTCAGGAAATTCAAAATCTGAAAGAAGGCAGCAATAACTTATTTCTCTAATCCATGTAATTTAAATTTGAAAATCTGAAAAGGATTTAGGATGTAAGGTCAACTACACACAGGAGGAATTAAGAAACTTTAGGAAAAACTCTAAGTTCAGTTTAGTGCAGAACATAATGTAAAAAGGAAATAACAGGATATCAAAAGTAGAAAATTGCAAGAGAATATGCATATAAATAAAAAAAATTAAACCATTTTGAGAAAGTAGAATGGATTAGGGACTTCATAAAATGGAAATATTTTCTTAGTTTGCAGCACGAATTGTAAAAGAACATTGTGGTGCTTCGTTTATTGTTTTGCCACAGGAAAAGAACAGAATCCAGATTACTCAAAACTCTGGGGCCAGAAAGAACATGTAGGTAAAATGTAGACAGACGCTAAGGTAAAACCAATGTGAAAACCAACAGAGTAGAGAGCTAACTAAAAGACAGTCTAGTTGGTATTTAAGATAGCTTAAGGGGGATGGATGTAGTTGTCAAATCAAAAAGTTTAAGCATGGTATATAGGTTATATGCTAGTGTGACTAGAATAATATCTAGGATAGCATTTTGTGAATAAATATTTAAAGAGAAAAATGAAATACTAGATTAGGGGGAAATCAAGATTTAACTGTCATACCCAAACCAAAATCAAGATGAACATGCCTTCCTTTTCCTTTTATAATTTAGACCAGTAAAAATGTCTTTTGCTCCCAAATGTGATTTCTCAAGAGTTACACATTCATGATTTTAGAGACATTAAGATTTTACCAGGATATATATGTTACTCTGTTGTTCATAAAATTAAAACTTAATAAATGTAATCACTTGCCCAATAATTTTATTAATAATGTGAATTCTTAAATGAACAAATTAGAATGCAGATATAATTATATATGTTAAACTATTTTGTATTGACTATATTTATTTTCAAAATAAAAACATAAACTATGTATAAAATAACTAATACACTATGTATATTTAAAAATATTTGGCTGAATTAAAATGTATATAGGTAAAGCTTCCTTTGAAAGAGTTGCTTAAATCCTATAATGTACATATTTGTATTCATGAATATGTATTCTAAAGGTCAGTAGTTGATTTATCTTCTGCTCCTCAAATCTAAGAGAGCTGCCAGGATGTCATCCTGAGACAGAAAGAAAAAAATATATCTTCAGTGATTAGGCAATGTTTGTTGGAAATTTTTATAAGGATATAAAAATTATTAGGGATATTTAGGTGATAATAGCTATACAATCATTTACTATCAGTATGATGTACAGAGGCCAATTCTATATAATGATTTTTCAGGGGTTGAAATGCCAAATAAGTGATCATGTCAACAAATAGTCAATGTAATTTGACAAGATATGGTGAAAACAGTCCACTCATTTTAGTCATCTTCACAACTAAATTAACTATCAGCACTTAGCAGCTATTATATATCATTTGCTGAATATTCACAATCTGCCTAGTATAAGACAACTCTAAGGCAAAGATCTACTCCAAAGATATTAAGAAACTTTAAGCGAAGTCCTGATGAATGAGTAGACTCAGCCAGATATAAAGTAGCTGTGAGAGGTTTCTTATCAAATAGAAGAAAATACCCTAGAGGGCCTTCAAAGACAGAGTATAGTATATTTGAGAAATTGAGAAAGTTTGGTGTGGTCCAAGTATAGATTGGGATGTGAGGGATATATTTCACAAAAAAGAACTTAAAGAAGAAATAAGAGTTACAGCATGTATTAATTTCCTATAGCTGCATAATAAATCACCACAAAATGAATAGCTTAAGTAACAACACCCATTTATGATCTCACAATTTCTATGAGTAAATAAACCCAGGCATAGCTTAACTGGGTCACCTGCTTAGGGTCTCTTCAGTCTGAAATTAAGGTTTCAGCCAGGGCTATGCTATAATCTAAGGTTCTTTCAAGCTCATTCAGGTTGTTGACAGAATTCAGTTCCTTAATATTGCAATATTGATGTCCCAGTTTTCTTGTTAACTATAATCTGGGGATTGCTCTTAGATCCTACATGTCATCTTCAGCTCTTGGTCATGTGGGGCTTTCACAATGTGGGAACTCAGTTCTTCAAAGACAGTAGGAAAATCTCCCTCCAGCCTGCTGAAGGAGTCTTACATAACATAATGCAACCACAACAAGGACTATCCCAACACCTTTCCCATAGAATGTAGCCTGATCAGGAGAGCCCTTCTGTTATTATATTCATAAAAACAGTTCACACTCAAGGAAAAGGTATTATACAGATCCTGTAGACCAGTGATTGGGAAACTTGGAGGCATCTTAGAAGTATCCCTTTCGTTTTTACACATAAACTTGGTTAGAGTTCAGCAAGAAAAAGCAGCAAAACCTATGAAAAGCCTGTGGTAAGATCATTGTTGAGGCTCAAACAAGAGTGATACTGGATGATATAAATAATATATGGATTTGAGAAATAGTTATTTGGTAGAACAGAAAAGAAAAATCATTTATTGATCGAAGAAAACAATTAAGGAAAAATTAAGAACAAAGTATGTTCCCAGGTTTCTGGCTTGGATGTCAGCACATTATTAATAGAAGACAGGAGAAGAAGAGAGGAAGGTATAATGAGTGTAGGCTTTTTTAATTTTATTTTTAAAGTAGTATTTGTTTAGTTTTCTTGAAATTCACAAGCTGGATAAATATTGGATTATTACAAACAATTTGAATATTTAGAAATTGTTTACTTTTTTCCTCTAATGCATCTTTTTTCTTTGTGTAGATTCAAGTTATTCTCTGGTATCATTTCCTCTGAGCCAAAAGGATTAGGATTTACTTTAGTATTTCTTTTAAGTTGGGTATGCTAACAAATTCTTTCAGTATTTATTTTTGTTGGAATGACTTTATTTTGTTTAATTTTTGAAGAATAATTTTCATGGTTGTAAAATTTTTGGTTGATAGGTTATTGCTTTTGTCCACCACTATAAATATACCATCCCATTGCCTTTTGGCCTCTATCATTCCAAATATAAAATTAGCTGTTAATTATATTGATGTTTTGCTGTAAAAAATGAGTTGTGTTGAAGATTCTTTCTTTGATTTTATCTTTAAACAATTTGACTATAATATTTAAAGATCTGTATATTTTTTAGTTCATCCTACTTTAATTCATTCAATTTATTGGATGTATATATTAGTATTATTTCATCAGATTTGGAAGGTTTTAGTCATTGTTTCTTCAAAATTTTCTTCATCCCTTCTCTCTTTCCTGGTGAGGGCAAGCAAAAGAATGGCAAACTAACCAGAAATTTAGCATGGAGCTGTGGTGAATGAGATAACCATGGTGGTCCTTAATATTAGTTTCTTCTGATAGTCCCATGTGTGCTTGTTGGTATATTTTATAGTGTCTCATGAGTTTCTGCAGCTCTTTTTGTTTTTATCATCAGGATTACTGAATCATTCTTCTGTCAGCTCATATTTTCCATTGGAGTTTTTTATTTCAGTGGTACTTTTAACTGCTAGGATTTTCATTTGTTATAACATCTATTTCTTTATTGATATTTGCTATTTTGAAGTTGTCATTGTCCTACTTTTTTTTACTTTTGAAACAGGGTTTGCTATGGTTCTTTGAACATATTTATAATAACTTTTTTCAGGTTATTTTCTGCAAAGTTCAGACTTTGGGACTCTCAGAGATAGTGTGTAATTCCTTTTATTCCCTGAGTATTAAATATTCTTTAAATGGCTGTTAGATACATTTGGTCCAGATTAAATGTGATGTTTCTTTGTTGATTTTTTTATCTAGATAATTTGTCTTTGCTGAAAATGTGGTGTTGAATTCCCAAGTATTATTGTATTGAAGTCTATCTCTCTAACTCTAATAATAATTGCTTTATATATTTGGGTGTTTCAATGTTGGGTACATATATAGTTTAAGTTGTATTCTCTTGCCAAATTCCCTTTATCATTATATAATGGCCTTCTTTGTCTCTTTGTACTGTTTTTGACCTAAAGCTTTTTTTTTTTTTTTTTATCTGATGTAAGTGTAGCCACTCCTATGTGCTCTTGGTTTCCACTTGTATAGAATTTTTTTTTCAATCCCTGAATTTCAGTCTATGACTGTCTATATAGGTAAGGTGAGTTTCTTATAGGCAGCATGTAATTGTATCTTGCTTTTTTCCCCATTAAGTCAATCTGTATCTTTTAATTGGGGAATTTAAACTATTTACACTCAAGATTGCTATGGATAAATGAGGACTCTGTTTTCTTTATTGTTTTCTATATATTTTGTATCTTTCTTCCTCTTTTGTTGTTTACCTTTAAGATTTTGTGGTTTTCTGTATATACAGCACTTGATTCTTTCATCTTTCTCCTTTGTGTATCTGTTTTACCAGTATGTTTTATCCTTTGTATATTTTCATAATGGTAGATATTATCCTGTTCCTTCTTACATGTAGGGCTACCTTAAGCAGTTTTTTACTACCAGTCTAGTGGTGATGAATTCTCTCAGTTTTTGTTTGCTGGGATAGCTATTATTTTTCCTTTATTTCTGAAGGATAGCTTTACTGGTGTAATATTCTTGGCTGACATGTATTTTTTTCCCCTAGCATTTTGGATATGTTATCCCATTCTTTTCTGGCCTGTTAGGTGTCTGTTGAAAAATCTACTGTTTGTCTGATGGAGACCCCTTCATATGTGAGTTGACACTATTTTCTTTGAAAATAAAATTAGAATTCCATCTTTGTCTTTGACTTTTGACAGTTTGAGTATAATATGCCTTGGAAAAGATATTTTAGGATTGAATCTATTTGGGGCTATTCAAGCTTCCTGTATCTGTATGTCTATATCTCTAAAATACTTGAAAAGTTTCAGCTAATATTTTATTTTATAGGTTCTCTAAGCCTTTGCCTATTTCTGCTATTTTTGAAACTCCCAGAAATTTGAATATTTTTTTCACTTTAGAATGTTTCATATGTCACATATGAAAGTTTTCTTCATTCTTTTTTTATTATTTCTTTTTTATTTCCCTTTTTGGGGGGTTCTGACTGAGTTATTCGAAAAGATTGCCTTCTAGTTAAGAAAATCTTTCTCTTGCTTGACCTTGTCTATTGTTGAAGCTCTTGATGTATTTTTTTTTTAATTTTATTCATTGAGTTCTTCAGTTCCCAAATTACTGTTTGGTTCATTTCAATTATATCTCTCATTAAATTTTCATTTGGATCACAAATTGTTTCCCTGATTTCTTCATATTATCTATTTGTGTACTCTTAGATCTTGCTGAATTTCCTTAAGATCATAATTTTGAATTCCTTTTCAGGCATCTCATACACCTCCTTTTCCTTGAGATTTGTTACTGGAGAATTATTTTCTTCCTTTGGAGTTGTCATGTTTCCTTGCTTTTTCATATTTCTTGTGTCCTTATGTTGATATCTGTGTATCTGGTGTAATAGTCACTTCTAATTTCATGCTTTTCTCTCATAATAAAAGCCTTTATTCCTGTTGATGTATCTGTGGTAGTGTGCTTTGGATTTGATTATGAGTGGATATGATAATGAGTGCAGTAGTATAGTCTTTATATGTTTTTATTGGTTGCAATCAATGTCAGTAGTGTTTGTAAGATCTTCTGTGGCTTAGCCTGTGGTGATGCTTTGTGAGGATGAGGATCCCAGGCAGACCAGTTATCAGGCCCTTGTTTGGCACATGTAGACACTGGTGGAAGTTGGGGGACTAGGAGTGGCAGCCCTAGGTGGCATACATATGCACCAGCAGTGATAGGAGATTAGGGTGGGTTGATTCTTGGGCCCTATGTGGCATAAACAGGTGTTGGTGGTATCAGCTGTGGGCAGGGTAGGCCGGTCCTTTGTTCCAAGGGTGGCACTTATGGTGCCAACCTTGGCAGTAGTGGCAGCAGACTGGCCCTCAATACTCTTGGTGGGTACTGGAAATGGTGACAGCAGGCTAAGTAAGCCAATCCCTAGGCCTGCAGTTGGGTGATTGTTGGTGGAAGCAGCAGCAAACTGGTGGACTAATCTCTAGGCCACTAGGAGATGTGCACAGGTACCAATAGTTGTGGCAATGGGATGTAAGGATGGTCCCTAGGCCTCTGGGAGGTGCATATGTATGCTGTCAGTATTGCCAATGGGTAGGGTCAGCCTGTCCTCAGGCCCCAGGACAGCACAGTAAGGGCTCTATCAGCAGCAGGCTGACTGAGCCAGTCCTCAGACCCCCAGAATGCACATACATATGTGGTCTTCGCAATGGCAGTAACAGCAGACATGACAGGCCCATCCTCCATCCTCCTTTTGGCATGTGCAGGTACCAGTGGAAGTGAGCTGAGAAAGCTGATCCTCAGGCCCCTGGATAACATGTGAGGGCATTGGCATTGTTGCTAGTGGGAAGGGGAGATCTATCTTCAGGACCCTGGACAGCATGTGCAGGTAGGTCCCCAGAAGGCACATGGAGGTGCATGGTGGTTCTGTCATTGGAGCCTATTCTAGGTTCAGTTCCTATGAGGGATGAGGGGCTCTCCTGTGGCTAAGATTGCAGGTGTCCATTATGGAAATATAGACCACTAGAGATCTCTCACTGACTTTTTCCCTGCAATGGGTTGTCCTTCCTGGCTCCAAGCCCATCCTGGCCGGGACAGCTGTTTCACCTTTCTCTCCTTCCATGCCTCAAAGGGTTTCTTTCACTTCCCTGATTAATTCTAATATTCTTTCTTAGATGCTATATTCAACATATGGTTATCTACTTTCTTTTTTGTTCCTTCTTTGTGGAGGAAGAGAGTGCTGGGCACATCTAGTCCGCCTTCTTGATGAGGTCTTCATTTATTCTCTGAGTGTAGGTCACACTTCCCTGTTTCTTTGCATCTTATAATTTTCTGTTAAAAACTGTGTACTTTAGATAATGGAACAAATCTTCCTACTTATTTTTCCCCAGTGCCTATAGTTGATGCTTTTTTTGTGTTATGTTTTCTTGGTTGGTGAATATAGATGATGGGTATGATGGTGATTATTATACTTTTTTTCCCAACCTCTCTGTGTGTTTAAAATTTTCTATGTAAACTTTGAGAAAATAGTTTTAACCAATTTGTACTTTAATCTTAATGATGCTGGGGTGGGGAATAGAACATAATAAATTATTGAGTGACTAATAATAATGAGTTTCATTTTTTATAGGCAAATTTAGTAATGATACTTTATTATAACTGAAAAACTGGCAACAATGATTTTAATTGTTACTAGAAATTTGCAATATATTAGTTAACATAGGAGAAAAAAACAAATCCTACTTTTTGTTTGATTCCTTGCCGGAGGTTACATATACAGTGACAACATGACCTTTCAAACACTACTATGAAATTATTTTATTCCCTTCCCCAAAGACAGAGATGTATACCTAAGTAATCTCCTTTTCTCTTTTTGTTGCTGACAAATGCATCTTCTTTTATAGTGTGTACTTGCCAACATTTCAATTTTTATTAATCATTTTCTATGTTGCAGGATTTTTGTTATTTTATTGGCTAATTTCAAAAAATGCCTTGGATTAATAGGCAAATAAAATGACTAAATTATTTATTATTAATATTTAACTGCTTTACATAATTATGATCAGGTTCTAAAAAACAAACAGACAATTTGCTTTTTTTGGATGGCGATCCCTCTGCTCTTACTGAATTGTTCTGGGCAGGATTTTGGTATCAGAACTTCAAACTATTTAAGTGAGTCTCTGCAATAGTTTATGATCATCTCTAAAATAACAGCTGTTTTAATGCTAATATAGTTTCTGATATTTCTCTTGGTATGATTCCCTCTGTAATTACAAGTGCTATCATATGAAAATATTAACTAAGCTGAATTTATGTACATTTGTAATATAACCATATTTGACAACAGGTAAATTGTTCATGAAGAGATTCTTTTCTGTCCAAAACCAATTTGGGCAAATGATAATGTAATAGCAATTATCAAAACATATATTCATTGAATTTCTTATGAATCCACATAAACACTATGAAAATGATGGTCAGATAACAGCCAATTGGAGACCATCAGGAAATGTCATATAATAATTAGGATTGCATATATAAAACAAAGTATTTTGACATAAAGAAAATAGGAGACATTTCAAGAAGCAGAAATAGCAAACTTAACTGTTCAGAACTTTGAGTGTTCAAATTAAGGATCTGTTTGAGAAAGATGAGAAAGTCATTAGTTTTTTGGAATATTCATAAGTTCTCCCTTCTTTTTCATAATGTAAATACATGTATTTTTCATTATTATATGCATAAGAAAATTGAGATATATTGCTATGCCTATCTTAGAAGATTTCTTTATTCTACAAAAGATCTGAGAATATTTTTATTTCAATATTGTTGGAATATATTTACATTCAGAGTATGTTTGATGTGCACTGTATTTCACATGATTCAAGGTTGCTTTTTAACTGCTTTGTATATGTAATTGGAAAAGATTCTGAAATTAAGGGTGACTTTTGGCAATTCACAGAAAGCATGCTTGACCCCTTTGCCTCTGTCTTCCACAGGTTGGTTAGGTGACACTGCTTACATTCCCATAATACACTATATGCATTCCATAAACTGTAGAATACTGTATATAAATTATAATATCTATCACTGTGCCTATTGCTCCCAATTGAACTTAGCCAAGGAATGTTGTAGTTATCTTTATATCCCTCATCTTGACCTAAACCATCAAATTATATCTTGCATGAATTATCCTTTCTCATGATGTATAAAATTATATATTTATTCATTTATTCAAAAACCTTTTTTTAGTGATTATTAATGCCAGAGACTAATTGGGAAAATTATGTAGTATTGCTTTTTACTTTTACTATTTCTATATTATTTATATGCATAACAAAAGCATATCATTTCTGTCCTATACTTGTTATAAAGCTTTTGTACATATGCATACAAAGGTGAAATCAAGGTTAGCATGACATTTGCTGGGTTGTTAATGTTTAGATTGAGGATTCCTTACACATTAAAATAAAAATTATATTAATTTCCATGATTTGTTAATATTTTAGCACTGACCAGAAAACAACAGTTAACAGCTGAATATAAATCTGAAAAGAGAAATTTTCTTGGATTTCCAGAGACACGTTAGAGTCAGGAGATCTGAGTTCTAATACTCACAGTCTCTAGGACTCTATCCAATGTATTGGACATCTTTGGTTTCAGTTTCCAAGATGACTCTGTGGTTCCATCTGGTTGATTTGAATGACCCTTTACATTAGGGCTGGGGATTCCCTTTTCTAATAATTTCTTTCTTGTCTGTGTTTCTTTTTCCTTCCTTCCTTCCTTCCTTCCTTCCTTCCTTCCTTCCTTCCTTCCTTCCTTCCTTTCTTTTCTTTCTTCTTTCAAGTGAGATAAACAGAGGGCTCTTTTGTTCATTCTGAAGCTAACAAAACTAATCTCTGATTTAGAAATCAGAAGACCCAAAGTAAAAAATCTTAAAATTGCCCTTAATAGTAGTAGAAATTGGGTAATTTCCTCATCTGTATTATGAGATATTAATTCCCATCTAAAAACCTGTGAGGACTAAACCAGTTCACATAAAGTAAATTGCAAAGTGACAATTATGTAAGTATAAGGCATGGTTATCTGGCAGATTGTGTGTACACCTTCATGATAGCCTTCAATATTCGCAAGTGTTTATGCCGAAATAGCTGTTTAATTGCTTTTCTTTTATTTCTTTACTTAGTCTTGCAACACTGCTTTTGTTGTTTTAAAGTTTTCAATGTCTGCTACCAGGAAAGGACAGGACCACATATATCTGTAAGAATGCTTACTTCCTAATATATACAGAATAAAACATCTTAATTTTACTAAGTTATTTTTAAAGATGGTGTCTTTATGACAGCATAAATAGCACCACATAGCATTTATCTTGAGTAATTTTTTCTTTAATTTAAAACTAAGATTTATGAAATATCCCATTACAGAATATGTAATGCAAAAAAATAAAAAAAAAAAAACTGATTGA
>VSMD01009110.1:0-106177 GCA_008750895.1 Mirza zaza | reverse complement strand
CAGGAATGTACCTGACTTTGACAAAGGTGCAAAAAGACAGTTCAGTAGAAGCAGTAGAGCTTTTTAAATAAATGATGCTGGAGCAATTAAACATCCATAGGGAAAATTATAAACCTTAACCTAAGTCTCACACTTTGTACAAAAATTAACTCAAAATGGATTACAAATTTAAATGTAAAATATAAAACTTTTAGGAAAAATTCACAAGAGAAAGTCTTTGAAGGCCGAGAAGGACGGAGTGCTGTGCAAAACACTGGGCCTTCCCAGGTCCCACAGCAGTCACCGGGCCTGTGACTGGTCATTGCAGAGGTTCATTTGGGGCTAAGGGTGAGTCACGTGCTGGGGACAGAGAGGTGAGCAAGACAGATGGAGCCCACACTCTAGTGTGCCCTTGGACCTGAGCATGAGGGAACCCAGTGGGGTGGATTCTGCTTCCCATAAATGTAACAAAATGGGGCAGTGTGGGGGAGTAACTGGGGAAGGGCTGTGACATTTGAATTGGAACTTTGCTATCTTCTGGTGACTCATGCTCCAAGAGGAAGGGACAGAACTTCCAGGGCAGGAGAAAAGAGCGTATATGGGGTGTTCAGGCTCTGGAGGGGGGCTGCTGAGGCTGGAGCCTGGGACCTGAGAAGGACCATAGTGGGGTGGGCCAGAAGGGTGACCTGGGGATCTGGCGGGCCCTGCTGTGTCCTGCTGTGTCTGGGAGCTGAGCTCCTTGGATGTGTGAGGAGCACTGGGATGGCTTCCTTGCCCTGCCGGGGCTCCTAGGAGAGAGTCCGCCCCTGGCATCCTGGCTCCCAGCCGTGGCCTTGCTGATTCCAGGTCCCCTGGAGCCCTGGCCTGCAGGCTCACTCGCTCACTCTGGCGTCAGTGCACACTCAGACTGTCTGTGCCCTGCACATCGTCTCTCCCGGGGCTCTGACACCTGTGCTTTGGTGTCTGTGCTCAGAGCCCTCCAAGGAGCCTCGGTGGCCCGCTCAGTAGGATATGTGCGGCCGAACAGGGGTTCTTGCCTTCCTTCTATTTAAAATGAAAGATTTCCCAATTTCACCATTTGTTTCTCTGAGAGACCTCAGCCATTCCTTGTGGGGTTTTGTTTGTTTGCTATTGTCTTTTGTTTGTTTGGGATTTGTTTTTGACAAAATCCTAGGGGCTCCTCAGAGATTGTTTAAAGACACCATTCCCAGGGGGGATTATTTGTCTTGATAATTAAATTTATCCACATTGTACTAATTTGCTAGGGCTGCCATAACAAATGACCACAGCCTTGGTGGCGTAAATAACAAATGCATTCTGTCACAGTCCTGGAGGCCAGAAGCCTGACATCAAGGTGTCGGCGGGTTGGTTCCTTCTGGGGCGGTGTGGGACTGACTTTCCCGGGCCTCTCTCTAGGTTCTGGGGCCCCGGGCAATCCTCCATGTTCCTCAGCTCACGGCTGCATCTCTCCAACCCGTGCCTCCACCTGCCCAGGGCCCTCCTCCCCATGCCGGGCCATGACCTGCAGAGGAGGGCCACTTGGTGGGGTGAGCAGTCCCCATCTGGCCATAATGCAAGACACCATGGAAACCCCTCTGCAGTCCTGGGGGCTTCCCAGAGCTTGGGGGCAAGGAGGAGGGTGGGCGAAGGGGGAGGAGGCAGCAGGAGATGCCGGGACTGTCGGGGCCGTGCCTCCGTTCACCGATGCCAGCACACACCACATACCCACAAACAGCATAGAAACACCACCCCCACACACCATGACACACACACAAATACCAAACCATCCACACCACGCACACATGACACACACACAGATACCACACCCCACACCACACACATGCACAAATATAATACCTAGTCCCCCAGAGCACCCCTGCAACACCACACATCTCATATGCACATACAAATACCACACTCCACACATCACACATACACACAAACCCTGTATCGCACACACCACACTCACAAACACTACACATCACACATACACGCATTCCACACACACATACCCCCACTCCCACCACACACACACACAACATACTACGTACACACCACACACCCCCACCACATGTGGCTATATACACCACACCCCAGACCCCACACATTCATACACTCACACACACTCCACACTCACTACACACACGCCACCCTCCCCACAATACCGTTTACTATACCATTTTAATTTGTGATCTATAAATATTATATATATAATTACATGTTAATGCATTTCATGTATTCGGATGTGCACTATTACAAACCTCTCACTTCAGTAGCAAAGTCGCACGGTGACTCCTTAGGTTAGGAAAGGACCATCCGGGAGCTCTTGTTACGAGGCTCAAGAGGCAGCATAAATGTGTATGTGGGGCTTTTGCACTAAATCAGCACGCCCTGTTGGAGCGTTCGTGTGCTCACACATTCCAGTAATGAAATGTGGCTTTCCAAAGGGAAAAACACAACGACCTCAGTGTAATTTACAATTTTGCAAAAGACTCCATGCTTCCTGCTCTTCAATGTCTTTTCCTGTGTCTCCCTCATGCTCAGGATAAGTGTCTGGGTGTCACTTTGAGGTCTTGACTCTGAATCTCAGTGCACAGCACAGCACAGCACCCGCAATTCAGGCAGGGCACCGTTACCCTGTGCACCCCATGTGCCCAGGACAGTGGCTTCCCATGTCCTGGACAGGACATACTATGACCAGTGGGACAGAGGGGCAGGGCACGGCCAGATGAGGAAGCATCTGAAAGCCATGCTGAATAAATTTGTACTGGCAAGAAAATGAGGTGCACACATGGGTTCCAGGCAGAACGGTGACCCAGCAAGAAGTCTGGTTAATTCTTTTTGTTATCATTGTAGTTGTAAAATCCACATAATGTAAAATTTACCAATCCAACCATTTTTAAGTGTACAGTGGAGTGGCATTAAGAACATTCACATTGTTGCGCAACCATCACCACCATCCATAGAAATTTCCCATCATCCCAAACTGAAACTGACCCGGTCACACTAACTGCCCACCCTCCCCGCCCCGGCCCCTGGCAGCCCCGTTCTCCTGCCCGTCTCTGTGGATTGGACCGCTCCATCCACCTCTTATAAATTAAATCATACAGTATTTGTCTTTTAGTGCCTGGCTTATTTCACAAAGCATAATGTCCTGGAGGCTCATCCATGTTAAAACTTGTGTCAGAGTCTCCTTCCTTTCTATAGCTGAGTAATATTCCATTGTGTATATTTATCACGTTTTGTGGCTCCATTTATCTAGCAGTGGACACCTCGATTGCTCCCTTTTCTGGTCACTGTGAATAATGTTGCCATGAACTTGGGGTACAAACACCTGTCCAAACAGATATTTTATGGATTCTCACCCTAATTCTCCCTGAAGCATTTGGAACATTCTTCCTCATTTGGTTTCCGGCAATGACTTTCCCTCACACCCGCAGGCCTTCAGCAGGCTGCCAGGTCCACCTCCAAAGTCCTCGCTGAGGTGAAACTCTCACCGCCTCTGCTGCTCTCCAGCACCCTGCCACGCACGGCTCACAGTGCTGTCGGCAGCTCCCAGCGGAGCTCCTGCTCCCATTCTTGTGCCCTAGAGTCTCTTGCACCCACGGTAGAAAGACGGGTTTTCTTAAATATGAAAGCCAGATGCTGCTGCTCCCTGGCTGAAAGTTCTCAAAGACTTCTCTCTCCCTGAGAGCGGCTTCCGGGCACCCTCCTGGGACTGAGGCCACTGACTGCCTTCCGACCTTGTTCCCGGGCCCTTGCCAGGATTCCTCTTCTTGCCATGTTTTGGCTCCAGAAGCTCTCCCTGGCAGGGTCCCTCTGCCTGGAACATTCTTCATTCTCCAGATGCCCACGTGGCTCCTTCCTCACTGATCACTCGGGTCTCAGTGTGATGTTCCGCCCACAGGGGCTCCCGATCCCTGCGGCTGGGCCAGCCACCCAGGCGGGTCACCAGCCTCATACTTGTTTTCCATCACATTTACACTGTTTGGTCCTGTATTTTACACTTTGTCTTAATCATGCCTTTTATTTCCTGTACTCTGATGTTTTGACATCTTGGGGGCCTTGCTGACCTCAGGGGACTGCCCTGTCAGGGCTGTGTAGTCCCTAGAGATAGTGATGAATTTGTCTGCAAGGGCGCTTTTATAATTAAGCCAACCAGTCGAGCCCACACCTCCGCCCCCTCCTCTGTGGGGCTTTCACAGCCTGGCCAGTATCCACCTGCCCGGATCGCCCCAGGGCCAGACACTGCACAACCGGGGACAGCCCCTCTGCCTGGGCCCTGCAATTATTCAAGCTAGCCGGCCCTAAGCCTACGGTGCCTCACCTGTTCCTTCCGGTAAAATCCGTGCTCACATTGTCCCCTCCTTCCTCTGTCTCCTGATGAGCCTGGTGCAGCCCATGTGGCGCTGTGTGGCTTGGCTGCCCCCTCCTCGTGGACACTGAGTAACAAACTGTCTTTGCAGCGGCAGCCATCTCCTGATCTGTTGGCCTTGCCATATGTAAATAATAATAAACCTACAATTTAAAAGGCATTTATTTATTGTGTGTCTGTCTTCCCTACCAGACTCTAAGCCCTGTAAAATCAGGGCCTGTTGTCTCACAGCTGCCAGCATAACCGTCTCAAGGCATGAGCCCTGTCATGTCATTGCCTGGCCAGGGCTGCCCGCACCATGGCTCACTCTCAGCATAAAGTCTCCACTTCCCCCAGGGTCTGGGTTCTCCCGTTCCTGTGCTGGAGACCCAGCGTTTGTGTGGCAGGACTCTGGCAGGGTCATTCCACTGGCTGTCATTGATTCTAATGCTTCCCATGTGAGTGAGGAGAACAAATTTGCCAACCTGCTGGAATTCCTCTTCTGACGCCAGTGCGAGGGACACAGGCTCCTCCCCGCTCAGCATCTTATCATGTATGAGTCTCTTCACACACACACGTTTATTTTCAATCTCACTAAAATTCCGAGAAGTAGGTAGGGTTTTATGTTCCCATCAAATGTAGAAAATGAAAACTTGGAGAGATTTGGAGAGTCCGAGTCACCCAGAATCCAAGGGACAGCAGGGATAGTGACATCACTCCCGCGTATCTCTCCCGACAGACGTTCCCAATACCGATTCTGCCACATCGAACTGTCTCTGCAAAGTGGTATTGATGGATAAAAACAAATGAGGATGTTGGCTAAAATAGACTAACCCCACAAAACGTTTATTACATGATCCCATTTCACCCAATTAAGCTGTCCTTTTCTTTGCAGAAGATTCATTTGCTTTCTGTGGCCTATATGAGAATGGTAGAAATATAACCTTTGTCAACTTTTGTCTACTTGTGTCCCTTAGTCACTCTCTCACCCTCGTTAATGACTTTGGCCCCTGTACAGGCCCTGCCGGCGTGCTGAGGCTCCAGCGTGGGCGGCCATCCCAGATCCTGCCTCTCGGGGCCTTGGGCTCTTCCCCCTCAAGGACCCCGTCATACAATCCCGTCCAAGTACCCATTTCCAAGTGCCCATTCTGGATTTGTCACTGCCCATAGCTGTTTCACCTCCACCATTATTAATGTGATCACACTGCTTGCTAAGTGTAATCTCGTCTTCCACTTGACCTATTGGTCAGCTCTCCTTGGGAGTATTTTCACCATCCTGGGCACTGTCGTCCCCTGACTCTCCTTCTGTAAACTTTTCTTTCTGCACTTCCCTCATTTCCTTTCTTCTTTGTTAGTTTGTTTTTTTATTTTACATATAATAAAATCTACTCTTTTTGGTGTATAGTTATATTTGTTTCGACCACTGCATAGAAACAGAGAAGCGTCGGCACAATCAAGACGCAGAGCAGTTTCGTCAGCCCTGAGAACTCCCTCACGCTGCACTTGGCATTAACCCTCCCTCCCCAGCCTGACGCCTGGCAGCTCCGGATCTGTTCTGCATCCCACAGCTTTGATCTTTCCAGAATGAAATCTCATCAGAATGTCACTGGTCTTTATTCATTACAGAATTTACATGCCCCCAATTATTCTGGGCAGACATTTGAGAATCATTCTAAACAATTCCTTCCTCAGACTTCATGTTTTATAAATTGTTATATCTTACTTAATATTTCTAGAATTCCCTTTTCCTTTCAATAATCTCAGAGAAGGTATAGGAGTTTCAAATTTAAGCAGTATGGTTTTGATATTAGTGGTCATTATTCTTCAGTTTTATTTGGGACTAAAGGAAGATTTTATTTACATCTATTCCAGGCTTATGTTGATGTTAGGAAAAAGAACTGTGAAGGTTTAGGGCAGAAAAATCTCAATGTAGGCTATAGCGTTTATTTGAAAAAAATAATTCGATGGAGTGTAAATATTTTCCTGGGATAGGTAAAGATTTTATGAATAGAGAATTGCTAAAATATAAAATTGAGAGAATTTGGGTAATCTAGTCCATTAGGACTTAAAACCAAAGGATGCATTTTTTTCTACTTTTTCAACATTCATCTTATATTGTCCAATTACTGAAATATTCAACAATTTTTTTTTACAAAACATGGTATTTCATATCTTTTCTTTAGATTTTCCTTCTGAGTGTCAAATTCAGGGTTAGTTCAGGTAGCTATCTTTCACAATAGCTAAAGTAAATTTTTATTTTTAAATTTTATAAATGTGATGAACTATTAATATATATTGAGAATAATTGAATCTGTGTCCTATAATGAGAGTTGCTTAGAATTTGCTATAGTATTTGTATATAATATATTGTGCTGGATAAATTTTCATTAAGGGACTGGTAATATGTCCTAACAATGTGGCTAAACTGTGTGCTCCAGCCCAGACTATTTTATCCTCCAGCCCAGATGATATCCCTTGTGGAATATTATCTAGTGTAAATCTTACTACAGTTAGAACCTTATTACCAACTGGTGTGGACATTTGAGGAGTGCCTCTCGCCCTGCACTGAACCGTGGTTGTGAATGAATGTGCGAAGGTCTCGATCCTGAAGGGAATGGAATAGCAGAAACAAAAAACAAAGAAAAAAACAAAAGCCAAACCAACAACAACATATATATCCACATAAATAGAGAATGCTTCTTGTATCTCACGGATTCTCGTGTTTATCATCAAATTTTACTACATATGGGGATTGTGTTGGCAAGGAAATGAATTGGAGATGAAATCTCCTCAGATGCAGGACTTGAAAGGAGTGGAGATGGCGGGTGTCATAGGGACTGGTGAAAAGGGTCCCTTTTAAGCAGTAAACAGAATGACGTAAGGGCGAGGACAGTTAGGTAGGTCTTGAAGCTGTGAGGCCTCTAGAAAGCCCCCAGATCCTGCTGTGTTCAAAGACCCATTACCAGCACTGCAAGGTTCAGTTCTAGGCTACTGATCTTCTTTGACTCAGAGCTCTGTTTTTATTGGTGGACGAGTGTAAAGACTGTCTCTGTGCTGTGAGTGGTTCCCACTTGAATGCCCTCGTCTATTTTAGACTCGACCACACTCAACGCTGAGAGTTAAGCCATCTGCCTTCACCTGCACTTATGTCTGATTCTTGTTCATGCACCCATATTAATGTTACCAGTTTGGTGCCTTTTGAAGTATCGTCTGCTCCTGTTACCTGCCTCCACTGCCCCTTACACAGGCTCTCATTCTCTGGCATGAAATTAGTTCATTCCCTAACTAAACTTTAATCTATCTAATTAGTCTTTGATTAGTCTTTAATTTTAATCTACTATCACATCTTCAGGGAAGATTTCCCTGGTATCTCCAGATTAGGAGTTCCAGATAGCTCTTTGTAGCTTTCCCTAGCACTTTACAGTACATTTAATCTCGTGTTATTTAGCACAGTTATGGTTTATATTTATTTACATTTGTTATATAACTATATGATTAAAGCTCTTCCGGCCACTCCAAGCCAAGGCCAATAATCCGTGTGGACGTGAAGGGACACCAGAGCACTGCACCCATGTGAACTGCATCCAGGAGGCCGGGCAGCTTTGCTGATTCACCATTTCGAGTACATATGTGGTAAGCCTGTTAGGTTGAAAATATCCAATTGTAATTTAAAATGAAAAAAATAAAAAAGGTGGTTGCTAAGGAATAGAAGCTTACCAGCTTTTCTCTCTCAGTCACTTGGCTCTTGCACTAATTATTTCTGTAATGATCATTCCTTTTTTGGAAAGCCTGTCTCTGGACTTGCATTTTGAAGCTTTGTGAGACTGATGAAAAATTTCATCACCAAATGTGCCCAGGAGGAGCTGACATATTTGTGATTTTCCCTGGGCCAGTGAGTTACACAGCTAGTTTGACTGTGTTAATACCTGATGCATGCATAGTTTGCTCCTGAGCTCAAGGCTTAGAGAGGCAATGAGTGGTGAAGGAAGGTTATCTTCAAAGGTGCTATCAAGGTTTCACAAAGAACACAACAATAGACATGTCAAGTAAAGTGATGATGTGAAAATTACTGTAATTATCAGGGATAAATAAATTTGAATTGGCCGGTCCTCAAGGACAGCTCATTCTTGGCTCCGTCTTCCCTCTTGCTTTGAATCTTGATATACAATTTCGGGAGCTGTCCATGAAGACCATAGACATGCTCCAAGGCATGTTTTTGTTTTTGTGGAGAGTGACGACATCACATTAATTATTAGACATAATCTCACAACTCTAAATCAATTAAGGGTGGGGACTTTTAAAAGTTACAGCTAAATGGGGTTGTGCATGACTTTTGCAGGTGTTTATGAAAAATAACAGACACTGTATAGATTTCGACCTAACCCTCTGCTCGTCTGTCAGAAGTATAACTCTTACCAATCCTGCCTATGATTCTAGAACCTCGCCACAACTCCTGCAGGATTCCAAATCAGAGGAGAATGAGTCTTCCTCTGAACATACTCAGCACTCAGTTTTTAGTGCACATCAATTTCTACCTTGTCAAACTTATGTTTTGCTGATTCATTCTTCTTCCTTTTTCCCTCTCTTCAATAGCACACAGTGTGGTTGGAGGCTCCAACTCATTTTGTGAGTGGTTTACAGAGATTTGAGAAGAAAGAGTCCAAGAGGAATGAAACACAGAAAAGCAAGGACAGAAAGTTCTAGAGAGAGGGAAGAGATTCCAGGTGATATTTGGAAGTTGCAGGAATGACAAGGAGAAAGAATCATACTGTCATTATCAAATTATAGCATTTTTGCAAAAAGCCTGCTGCATAGACCTGGGTCTCTACAAATGGTGGCCATTATTAGTTATTTTTAGGTCTCAGCTTAGCATAAATGGCCATTATTCATTTTATTTTGGTGAATGTAACAAGGTCAAGCATGTGGCTTTGGCCACAGATAACCCACAGACCATCAAATCCCAGTCAGTTTCTCTAAAGTCAAGCAAAAAAAAAAAAAAAAAAAAAAAAGATAAACCAGTCATTTTGTTATCTTTCAATAAAAGACTCATGTCCTCCTTCCCCTAGAATTGGAATATCTACTGCTGGATTTGGGGGATTTTTCAGTTTTTAATTATTAAAAATAACTCTTTGATATATTTCCATATGCTTTAAAAAAGTTCTTCGTATGTACTTAGGTGGGATACCTAGGAGCAGACAAACAGCATCTAGAGAACATACAACTTTTAAGACGCTTGACTCACTCTGCTGGACTGTTCCTCAGAGGTTACAAGAGCTAGTTCATTGCTGACTACCGTCGGGTTAGCTTATGTTTCTTAATGTGCTAAGAACATAATTACATTCTTAATTTACATTTTAATTCCTAATTAATTCAGTTTTAATATGTAACTTCTAGCAAAATTAGTGTTTAATTTCTAGCGAACTTCATTTTTAATTTCTAATGAGTTTGAACTTATTTACATGTTTAGTAGCCATTTATTTGTATTTATTCTTTTGAGACTCCATTCTGAGGGGGCAGTTTTTGTGATCTTATTTATTTTCAATTTCTTTATGTTTTAAGAATACTAATGTGCTTAGTCTACTGTGCTTATTGGATATTTATCTCAGTATGCCATATGCATATTTTGTTTTTCAGTATCTTTGTATTCCTTCATTGTTTTTAAATTTGGAAAGCTTTCTCCAATCTAAAAGTAGATAAAAATGCATCTCTATTTTCCCCCAGAACTTTGTTTTCATTATTTTTTTAATTTTGCATGTTTCTTAATTAACTTATTGTTGAACATGGTAGTTGGTAAGTCTCCAAATTAATTGATTTATAGTTAGTTAGCTAAGTCTCCTGAAATAATTACTAAATACTTTCCTTTCTCACCAGTTTGCCATATTTTCCTCATTCTATGTGAAGTTTGTTTATAACAGGAGCCATGGTTTGGCTTCTGTAGTATAAACATCTCTATTCTTATTCAGAATTGTCATAGTTATGTATTAATAGAGTAGCTTAATGTCTGGTATAGCATTATTATAATGTTTTAAAAATTTTATACTATTTTTTCTCCAAATAAGTACTAGAATAATTTTAGCGATTTTTGACACCCCATATCTGAAGCAATCCCACTGATTTCATTTGTGTTAAACTTAAATACTAAGTAGGAAAGAATTTTCATCTTCATAATATTAAGTCATCTAAAACTCAAACATATCCATTTGTCCCATATAAGCACTACACTTTCTTACTGAAGGTGGATCCACAATATTGGCTCTATTGTTTGGGATTATGAATGCCATTTGTTTTCATTTTAGTTCTTCATAATTATTGCTGGTATATGCTAAAGTTATTGTTTTCTGTTTTTTTATTAAGTCTGATTACTATATCCTACTTTTTTAGAAAAATTGATAACATTATTTGAGTATTTTAGGTATGCAATCATGTGATCATACAATCTACAAATAATGACAATATCATCTATTCCTTGTTTTGAAACTTTGAATACATTTACTCTGCTGCTTTGTCAAATTCAAATATTAGGATAAACAATATTTAGACTTCTAGAGTGCATTATCAATCATAAAAACCTTTACTTGTATATTGACCTCACTAATGCTCCTTAATTTTTATTTTAGTTTATTTTAAACAATTTTTCCAGACTTTTTTAAAATTTAGAAGTATGTTAGCTTATTGTTTGCATGTGGTGTGTGAAAACTGAAATTTACAGTTATCAGGACATTAGACAGGTCAAGCATTTCTATGGCCATACACATTTGATATTTGTCTTTGTTTAAAAAAAGACGCGATTTAGAAGAAAGAATGCCCTTTTGATGTGAGAGTGAAGGAGAAGTGAGAGGTCAGAGGTTAGGTTCCACTTACTGTGACCGCATCTTCTGTGATGGTCTAAGTAGGCTTTTTTAATTTAACGTTTTTTTTTTTTTTTTTTTTTTTTTTATCAACACTTGGTGCAGCAGATGGTGTTTTGACTTAGAGCAAAGCAGAGAGTCGGGAGGGCAGCAGGCCTGCAAAGCAGAGTCGCACAGAAACTCAAGGGGGGACTGGGGGGAGGTCGTGCAGAAGAGCAGGGCCTGACAGGACAGGGGTCTCTGAGGACCAGGTGAAGGGGGTGAGCCCTCCCGTGGGAGTCAGAATGTTTCCATTTGCTCAGTTTCCGGAAGGACAGGGAAACTGTCCACCTTCACACCTGCAGGTGGCTGAATGCAGCTTTGGACAGAAAAGGGACAGTATCTGTTTTTTAGCCTGAGATCTGCAGATGGATCTGCGCTGTGCACATGTGGCCGGATTCCAGCCTCCGCTCACACCAGGGTAACATGAGCTGCACAGGGAGGCCCAGGCTGGGAAGGTGAGCAGGAGGCCACGTGTGTCTCTGGGGTCAGCCTTGCTATTGAGGCCAGGGAGGACCTGCAACGTCTCCAAACACGAGCAGAGCTCAACTATGGACCCGATCTCAAACCCGGATATGGTTTTATAATCCCATTTTACACATGGAGAAACTTGCCCCAAGTCTTATAGCCAGTAACTGGCCCAGCTTTTATTCTGTTTCATTCCAAGATCTTTTTCACAGCGTGTTGCCCAAATTATGGAGACAACTGAGGCATTTTGTTTGTTTGTTTGTTTCTAACAACTGCAGGCTTTGCTTACAGTTGAATTTGCAACCTATAAAGCAGCGATGCTCTCCTAAGAACATATTTTCTCTGATTGCTGCTTGAAAGTTCTTCGATATCTGAATATTGAATCATTTTCTTCCTATGCCAAGCTAACATTCACTTTCAGGCAAGTGTGAACCTGCTGCTGAGGGAGTTTTTTAGAATTCTAAGAAGCACACTCTTGCTGACAGGATCGCTGGGCTCACCAGCTTCAATGTGCATAAGCCTATGCTCTTCTCTCTTCTTTTTAGGGCTGTTCATAATTTGACCTCAGATGATTTTGCAAACTGATCCAATACGTTCCATGCAACTTACTTTTCAATCTCACTAAAGAACCTGCTCTTTCATAAACACACCCTTTCTTATAGGAGTTTATAGCTTCCCATTCACCGATATTGGATCTCTCCTTGTCTCTCCTTACTTCTCTCCTTTCTCCTCATCTGTTCTTTTTTATTCTCTGCCTAGCCAATTGCTTCACTGACTACCCCCAGCTGAACCCAACTTTGTCCTTTGTACTTTTATGGAAGAACGCTTCTCATAATATGTCAAAATTATTACTTTTTTTTTTTTTTACTTATGGGCCTCCAGTTAAGAGTTCTGAAGGAGACATTCTGTTCCATGGAAAAAGGAAAGAATATTGTCTTAAATATTTGAGTTTCTGTTTTGTGTTCTACTTTGTATAGCATGTCCATCATTTCCGTGGACATCCATTTTCTTAAATGACAATAAGTGACTTCCAAAAATGATTCCATGGTCTGCAGTAGTTCCGACAGTCTGTGACCAGGCTGAGTCACCACCTCCCTTATTACTCACTTCCCTCTTTGTCAACCACATGTGGAGAGTTGATTGTGTACTGAAAGCACCTTTAGAATCCCTAAGAAAGACAGTTGCTTTAAATTAGATCTCCCAGATACAGCAGAGCATTTGAACCATCAACATGTATTTAACATCTGCTGTTCATGAAAGAGAAAACGAAAAGCCTGGTGTTGGCTGATGGAAAGTGCTGGAAGTGATCGTGTAGTGTGAAAAACCTTGTTTGGATTGTGTTGCCCCAGCTGTCCAAAGGCTTCTTGTCGTGCACCTGTTGGGTTTAATAGGTAAAGAATCATTTGTCAGCATGGGAAGGTGTATTGTCTTGATCGTCTCCCTGTGTAATCCAGTTTGGAGTTCCTCTGATTGGACACTAGGCGTTTCTCTCACGTTCCTCCGGATACTTGAAAGAACAGAAACCTTCATCTCTGATAGCCATACCCATGGGCTATAGCTGAACATTTTTAGTGTTTTGTTTTGTTGTTAATATGGTTGGTTTTGCATTATAAGAAGATAGGGCCTGAAGTTTCCACATTAGTAACATAGTTTAAACCCTTTTTTTATGGAGGAAGAAAATGAAGCTCAGGACAAGATAGGGCATTCTCTGAATCACGTGGTTGCCTAGTGTAGTAGCTGATCTCACTGCAAACCCAACTGTCTCTCTCCTGGGCCAGTGCTTTTCCTCCTACTCCATCCTCTCTTTCCTTGGGTTGAAATTCAGGAGTTTTCCATAATACATTATAAGGATTATGAACAACTATTTTGGCTAAAGGAAATGCTGTTATCTGAACCAGTGGGTTATAGCGAGATGACCCTCTGCTTCCTTGGCGTAAGCCCAGGAATGATTGGAAAAGGACTCTCTGCTTGGAGACTGGCTGTTCCAGCTGTGATGACTTAGAGCCAGTTTGGCCAATGGGCAAAAGAGCGGTTCTGGCAGCTACATTTTAGAGACATTTTTCTAAACCTTGTTAAAAAGTATCTTACTGGAATACAATATATTTACAATTCCAAGAAAGTTGAAAACATAGACTCCCTCAATTTGAGTGCTCTATTTTCTGTATCTAGCATATGAGTAAAGGATGACTAGGAAAAAACACAAACATGTTTTATTTCTCCTCTGATCTGATTTGGAGTTGGAACATATATATGCACATGCATGTAGGTATATGTGCATGTGTGTGTGTGTCTATGTGTGTGTGTGTCTGGGGGGCATCTGTCTCGTTTCAAATATCCTAATTGATTTTGTGATTTTTACGACATTAGAAATGGTGATAATAATACTAAATATATCTACAACTGACGATCACATTTTGACATGAGCAGTTTCATGTTATATGACTTTACCCACTATAAAATATTAATACAATGTTTGGAGTCAATTTTTGTAGACTTTGAGAAAACACAATGACATTCTAGGAGCTCAAGCACTGGAATAAATTACTAAAGGACATGTCAAAGATTAAGCAAAATAGATAGTGCAATTGCCAGTGCTTAACTGACACCATAAATTCTTTTGATTTATTTTGGGAAAATTTTCTCTTTTTGGTCTATTTTTCTATGTAGGTTTCAAAGAGAATGTGAAGGAAAATTTTAAACTATAAGATCTACAAGATGTCGGATAATTTAAAAATACGTATTTAAATTAAATATGATTAAAAATTATACTCGGAAAATCTTAGCTGTCACCACTGAGACTTTATGTGTTTGAGACACAGATGGCACATAATACACATGAGTTTGAGAAAATGCTCTCTAGAGCACCTTGTGAGGGGAATACTGAGAGAGCCAGCTTTGAATTTTCTCTAGTGGTCAAACAGCGCTCCCCAAACTTTGGTCATGCCTGCATTTTCCAGAGGGTTAGGTAAAGCACAGACCACTGTCCTCAGCCCCCAAGGCTCTGACTCAGTAGAACTCACATTTCTAGCAAACTTGTATGTATTGTCCATCTGTTGGTCCATGGGTTGGTTGTGCGTGCTCGAGTATGTTCAAATTAAGATTGAAGTTGTATTAGAAAGGAAGACTATAAGCATGCAATTAAAAAACACTGTAGGAAGGGCATGGTGGCTCATGCTTGTTATCCTAGCACTCTGGAAGGCCAAGGCAGGAAGATCACTTGAGCTCAGGAGTTTGAGACCAGCCTGAAGAAGAGCGAGACCTCGTCTCTATTAAAAGTAGAAAAATGAGCAGGAATGAGGCGGGAGGATCACATGAGCCCAGGAGTTTGAGGTTACAATGAGCTATGATGACGCCATTGCACTGTGGCTGGGGCAACAAAGAGAGACTCTGTCTCAAAAAAACAAAATAACAACAAAAAGCCCCTTAAATTCCAATAGATGTATTGACTCTTATAAACTATATATTATATATGTATTCTTTTGTGTATATATTTCATAATAAACTAGAATAGAATAAAATAAAATAACCAATACATTTGAAGTGATTGGAGAATGAATAAGCAGAAGAGACTGCGATCACACAGTGGTGCTCAGCCCAATTAAGGGCAAACCTGAGGTCCAACAAAATCTGATTTATTTGTTGCCTAATGTGTGCTATACTTGGTATTATTATTACCACATAGTGAGGAAGGCTGCACATTTGATGAAACGTGAGGTTTCTCATTAAACGAACCAAAAAAATAGAGTTGTTATAGGATTTGTGGGAAGAGTGGGGTTTAGGTGGAATTTGAATGATGCAGTGTTTTGAAAGGCTTTAAGCAAATCGTGGCTGCATGCAAAGCAGTCAGCATCAGGTCTGCACTTTAGAGTGGACCCAGGGTTCTGTCTCCATGGCAACTGCAAAGGAGAGATAGATGCGGAACATTGTGCTCAAACCCTTATCTAAAGCTCCAGGTCTGAGCTGGGGATTAAAGCTGCTTCTCTGTGTCAACATGACTTAGATTCTTCAGTCTAGAGGGGAATGTTCCTTCTTACTGATAAGATTTCGAACAGACAGTCTCCCATGATTCAGAGAAGAAAGTTTCTGGGTGAGTAAGGCAGTGCAGTTGCTCAGAGCACACCACTGCAGCCACGGTGCTCGGTAGAAACGCCGCTTCCTGTGAACTTGGAAGTGGGGATTGTCTGTGTGTCTTATTCCAGTCTTGACAGTGGGTAGACAGATTCATAAGCTCTGCCGATGCTAATTTTCATGGTAGAAGACTGAAATGTGCCCTGTGTATCTGAAAGCAAATGCAGAGAGAGAACATGAGGAGACTTGGGGATGCACATACTCAATGAGGATTTTCTATAAGAAAAGAAAGACAGGATTCTCCAAATCAAAAGATCACACTGAATCCTAGATTAAACACAATCATAGCCATGTCTAGACATGCTAGAGTGGGACTTTGCACCATCTGAAACAGTGGGAAAAGCCTCAAAATCTTCCAGAGGAAAAGAACATAAACATGTATAATGTTTTGAGTATACATACAAAAGTATGTATACATACTTGAACATAAATATGTATACATTTAGTATTATACATATTATTTGATACTATACTACATTTCCCATTATTTTTCTTATGTTATAATGTGGAAAAATTGGAACCCTACACACTGTTGGCAGGAATGTAAACTGCTATACTCATTATGGAAAACAGTATGAAAATTCTTCAAAATCAAATTTAAAAACAAAATTATCATATGACCTGGCAGTCCGACTTCTGGGTGTATATCCAAAAGAATTGAAATCAGGATGTGAAAGAAATATCTGCATTCTCACGTCCATTGCAGCATTATTCACAATAGCCAAGAAATGGGAACAAAGTTAATGTCTATCAGCAGATGAATGGATAAAGAAAATGTGGTCTATACGCATCATAGAATGCTATTCAGCCATAAAAAAGGAGAACTGTCAATTGTGACAACATTGATGAACCTGGAGGACATTATACTATGTGAAATAAGCCAAGAACAGAAAGACAAATGCTACATGATTCCACTTATATACAGAGTCTAAAATAATCAAACTCACAGAAGCAGAGAGCAGAATAGGGGTTGCCAGGGGATGGAGGGAGAGGAGAATGAAGAGCTCTTATTCAATAGGTATGAAGTTTCGGTGACACAGGTGAATGAGTTCTAGAGATATGCTGTGGTCTGTTGTGTCTATAGTAAACAATACTATATTTTGCACTTAAAAATGTGTTAAGAGGGTAGATTTCATGTCAATTATTTTTACCAAAGTTAAAAAAAAAAACAAACATCTTAATAATAAATAAATAAATGCACTTGTGATGAAAATTTTCATATATATAACTTTGAGTTTCTGCTGAATTATTTCCTGTGCTAGTTTCCTAGGATAGATCTACAAGGTGACATGATTTGGATATTTCCATAGTTATTGCCCCATGTTCTGACCCCCAACCCAAAAGATGAGGCCATTTGAAACGCTGCCAGATAAGAAGGCTCACCCCACCTCCCTACCCTTTTATTCTACAGCAAGTAGCTACAGGCTGGGCCTCCGGCCAGAGTGTCCACAAGTCATCGTGACAAGGGTAAGGATGAGGCACAAGAGGATGTGAGGTGGGAAGGGGAGTTCCTCTTCATACTCAGGATCCAGGGCCATTCCCAGATGACCAATTTAGAAGGGAAACCATTTGCATTTGGAAGTCAGTTTTATTAGAAAAGTGACACCCTCGTGTACGTACGTGGCTGCTCAGTTATCCTGAGTCAGGTGTCTCAACAGAAACAACGTGGGCCTTGAGCCATGTAAAGAGACCCCTCATCCCAGTCCTCCCTGGACCACGTGGCCCTGGGCAAGCCACCTGACCGAGCCTCAACCCCTCTCTTTCCGTGTTCCTGTGTGGATCCGTGATAACATGCAGATGCAGACATGCCTAGCACAGGGCCTGGAATATGGCATAGCCACCAGAGTTTGGCATAGAAATTAAAGAGAACCATGTTTCTAACACTATCCCAAACTGTTAGCCCAACTCCCAGGCCCATGTCCAGTGTTCCGCAAACGCATCTATCATTTCTCCATCATAATCTAACCCTGTATTTGTCAACTGTAGGGTTCTTTCTCTTAAGGTCCCAGTTTTTCCCAATTCTTGCCTACAGTTTAGGCCCAGTGAGCTTTGCAAATCTATCTAATGTTCTGGGCCCAAAGCCAGTCATCTTCAAGTCACCCCATCAAAGACTGTCAGGTACAGATGCTCCTATGTGGAAGCCACTCTTCTCAGCCCTGGTTAGGTCAGAGCTCAGAGGCGCCCATATGCATGAGATAAAAGAAGTCAGAGTTTAATGGTTCTTGACTCAAGACTCAGAGAAAGGAAAGATGAAAGGGTATTGATAACAGTCAGCAGTCTCCATCCACACACCAGGCCCGTGAGGTGTGGATATTCTTCATTTTATAGTGAGGAAATTGAGGTTCAGCGAGTTCATATAAAGTACTCCAAGTCACACAGCTGGTCAATTCTGGAGCTGAGATGTAAACCGAAGTCTACTGAACTCCAAGCACAAGCTCCCTCCGCTCTGTCTAGTCAGTTCTGGTCTCTGACTCACCAGGCTTCACTGTCCCAGGTAAGCCGGGCTACGTCACAGCTGCCAGCTCATGCCATGTCCCCACCCCAAGTCACCATAAGTGTCTCCAGAATCAGAGGTCAGCAGGATCAAGAGGCCCCATGATGCCCTTGGCCCAAAGAGACATTTAATGTGTTACAGTAACTCTTTTATTGACTAAATGTGTTTTGGAGTTGAGAGTACAAATTTAAAACATTCTAAATCCCAACCAATCTCTTCCTGCTCAGAAGTTTCATGGAATTTGCAATAGTAAGATAATGCAGAAGTAATTGTGTCATCATAGAAATCTGGGTTTAATTTCCAGCATTTCTTAGAAATATCTGCATGATTTGGGGAAAGCTATTTAACCTGGATGGACCTCAGGTCCCAGCCTTGCCTCAAAGAGATGTTATCAAAACAAAACAAGATAGTGAACTTTCTGGTCTGCCCAGCACTTTCTGTATTGATGAGTATGACAATTTTCTGTTCAGAAAGTATTTATTATATAAATAAGCCCCTCTTCAACATCAGAAATAAATGAAATTCTTCTCTTTTCTTTTTATTTTTTTAAATTTTTTATTTTTTTGAGACAGAGTCTCACTCTGTTGCCCAGGTTAGCTAGAGTGCCATGGCATCAGGCTAGCTCACGGTAACCTCAAACTTCTGGACTCAAGCAATCCTTCTGCCTCAGCCTCCTGAGCAGCTGGGACTACAGGCATGCGCCACCATGCCTGGCTAATTTTTTCTATATATTTTTAGTTGGCCAATTAATTTCTTTTTACTTTTTAGTAGAGATAGGTCTCACTCTTGCTTAGGCTGGTTTCGAACTCCTGACTGTGAGCAATCCGCCCACCTCAGCCTCCCAGAGTGCTAGGATTACAGGTGTGAGCCACTGAGCCTAGCCTGAAGTTATTTTCTTTTGCTGTACATTTCTATGTAGTTAACTACACAGGTTCTACATGAAGAGTTATTGAATCAATGAAAGAAAGAATAAATTCATAAAACCAAGAGTATTTGCTGCCTGCAAACCAGAGTTGGCAGACGCCCTGGGGTCTTCCTGATTATCTCATATTGTACTTGAAGAAATTCACAAGAAAGCTATATATGGTGTTTTTTAAAAAATGTTTCTCCTTCTTCCCTAAAATATAGACTGCACACTTCAACTCAGTGATATCATTTGGAAATCTAATTGAGGATTTGTTTGGTGGCAGTCAGGAGGTTTCTGCTCCACACAGGTATCTGTGCTTGCCAGGAGAAAAGGGGAGTCCTGGCTGGAGGAAGCCTTAGACCTAAAGGCTTGGGACAAGAGGCTTTAGCTAAGGTTCAACAGGAGGTATTGACAGGCACTTACAAAAACACTGGGGTTTTGTTATCTTGAAATGCCTTTGTTTATCTAATCCAAAGAATATACATTATGAAAAATAACACTGCAATGCAAACACATACATATGCACACACAGAGACACATACATGCACACACGCATATACATGCAGATACACGGCACAGACATGCACACACACAGACACACATGCACAGAGCAATTTTCTCAGCATTTGGAGATGAATGTTTTTATAATATTGCATGGTGAAAACAAATCAAAGTAATTTTTTGTCTATATTGGATCATGTCTGGCACACAGTATTTGCTTGACAGTTTTGAAAGATTTGAAAGTTTTGAAAGTTTTGAAAGGTTATTGAATAAAAGCAGAAGACATTATTCATTTCTTGCCCCTCCAAAATGCCATCCCCAACTATTAATTATAAACAGTTTAGAGAACTGAATTGACTCCTGTTTTAGAAGAACTGGTTAAATTCACCAAATCATTGCTCAAGTCTGCACTTCTGTTAGCCTGATTTACAGGCCTAGTAACATTTTAGAATATGAATGGAAGGTCATATTTTTCCAGAAGTTTTTTCTTAGAACCTTGTTTCAAAGAAAAGCAAAGCTTCCTGGTACACAAGATGAAAGACTTAAAAAAAAATCCCTTGTGACGAAGACTCTTTGGACATTGAATAGCTTATTAAATAGCTCTTTGACGAATTATAGTAAGTATAAATAAATAAGAAACATATGGATTGTTTTTCTTTTGAAACATAAATGGATTTGAATTATAAGAAAAATAACTTTTTGTTTTTAAACACAACAAACAAATACCCTAGAAATATAGAATATGGTATCACTGCTCTAAGAATTTCCCATGTTGATTTTCAATTTATATTAAATCTAATTATGAAGACATGAAAAAAATCAGTGGCTTTGGGTATTTCTTTTTTATTATTCAAAATAAATGCTTGTGAATGTAAATTGTGCTCAAAACATTGATTTTTTTTAAAGACATCACATGGTTGTCATTCATTTAATCTGACTCAGGCATGTTTTCAGGTTCAATAGAAGATACACCACTTTCTCTAGATTATTAAAACCATACAGACTTCCATCATTTCATGCCTAAAACTTTCATATAATGGATATATGGATAAAATGTATTTCATTTGCACTTTGCACTATTCTTTAATTTATTTTAATAGTGGAAATGAAAGTATTTCATTTGTATTATTTTTGTGAAAGATTATATTGCTTTTCCTTTTAGGTTTTATTTATTTATTTTAAAGAGAAGTTTTGCAAGTTGTTTGGAATCAAGGTACTTTCTTACGGTATTAAGAATCTTCCAGCAACTCTTTCTGTTTCCAAATGAGAAGCGTATGGAATCAGTGGTAGAAACAGGAAATGGCTTATAAATAACCATGAAATTAGCACAAGCCCTTTTGCCCAGCCTGAAGGAACTTTTCCTGAAGGTTGAGTTTTTGTTCTATCTAGTTTCTATTTCTGTTTTCCTCATGCAGAGATCCATTTCACATGTAATACTTGATACAGCTGAAATTAGATAGAGGGGGAAAAACAGAATTTAGGCTTCCCGTAAAATAGTGATAATAGTTATGACTGGCAATAACAGTGATAATGCTTATTATTTATATGGTACCCACTCTGTGCCAACCACTGTGCTGATTTCTATATATTCTTTGCCTTATTTCATCTTCACAGAAAACTCCTCAGGTGAAAGGTGTTGTCTCCACCTTGTAGTTGAAGAAGCAGGCTTCTTGAGAGCTCCTGGCAGCCTGAGGAAATCACCTCTAGTCTAACTCTGACTTGGGACAAGCACAATATCTGAGCAACTTAGAAAATCCCCATGTGTGGGTGGCCAACCTTCTGTTTTCCTTATTTTCCTCAGCAAGAATGATCTAGCAGGCATTTGGACTAGCACACAGGTGCCAGGGATTGCAAAATTAAAAAGGAGCCCAAGGGAGACAACAGGGGTAGAAAAACTACTTTCCAAGTGTTTCATGTTCCAAGCATCATTACCACAGTTTGAAAAGCAAAGTGAAACACTTGGTGAGCATTACCTTTACCACACATGCAATCTACCTGTGTACTGGGATGGGTCTAAGAGAAGAAGCTTGTGCCTTCTGCTGGCTCCTTTTGAACTCCTCTACAATAAAAGGAATTTGATGCCACATTCTGCACTATCAACTTAAGGGAGGTGCCCCATAAACACTCTTGGGTCTCAAGTGATCCCTGGTAGGATTCCAGTTAGCCAAGAGCATTTGTTCTTGGAAAGAGCTTTGTGAAAGGACATGGATCCCCAAGGGAGTTTTTGGTGGCTTCCTAGGAAGGCTCTGAACTTTCAGAAGATTATGTAGGGCAGCCTGGCGTGGATGTGTTAGTTTATCGTAACTCTTCCTTTGGCATCAACTCAGCAGAGAGTGTGACCAAATCTTTCCTGTGCATGATTCTTGATTGTACAACTAAAATCTTTCAGAGTTATTTCGAAAAGGTCATATAGTTAACCCACGAAAAGAAGAAAATAAAAGCTTTTTCATTTGAAAACAAAGGTCATGTTGACAATTTGAGAATATTAAGCCTATTCTTAAGGAATGTTTCCATCTCTTGTTGGAAACTCAGAATTATCTTCTCTTTATATTTTTATGGCACTTTACAGTTTATAAACACCTTTTATTATCATCATTTGATCATATCATCATTTAGCTGATACTTCCCCAGAATGGCTTTGTGATGCAGTTCTACGTTCCCTGACTTGTAATGAGCCCATCTGGCCCAAAGAACTACATCTGAGTGGCCAAGCCCAGGGACTCAAGTAGTGTCAGATACCCTGACCCACACTGCAAGTCACCACATGAATTACTCTCAGAGAGGCAGAAGCAATGAAGTTTGTACTTAGCTTTGATGTTTTGGCACTTACCGATTACATAACATTTAGCAATTAACACTTCTTTAAGGCTCCATTTTCTCATTTGGAAAGCGAAGATACTAATGCCTACATCCAAGGGCTGTCATGAAGAAGACATGGGATAAATATTTGTGAAATCACTTTGAAAACTGCTCTGGGCTTGACATGGCACTCTAGTGTCTACTCTTTCGGCCCAGTGGTTGGTTGACAGCAGTATATATTGGCAGAACAAATGAATACATTGGGTACAGATGATGGCTGTCATTATAACTGTGAAGGTTATATAAATGCTCTATGACTTTCAAACTATCTATGTATCTTTGAATTATTAAATAGTCAACAAAATTCTTGCTATTACTCCTTCCTAAGTAAATTTCCTGTTCCTTAGAAAATATCACCACTACTGTTCAAGCTGAAAAAAGGAGACATCTTTATAAACTTTTTCTTTAACCCCTAGATTCAAACCATCTGTAATCCCATCAAGTCTAAAATCTATGCAAATGAAAATTAAGTTGTATAAATGGAATCATGCAGTATGTAGCCTTTTGAGAATGCCTTTTTTAAAAACTCAAAGTAACATCTGGAGGTCTGTCCAAATTGGTGCATGTTTCTACGGTCCATCCCTCTGCATTGCTGAGCAGTGCTCTAGGGCAAGGCCTGGAGACAGTTCTGTCCCTTATCTCCTAGTAATTGTGAGACACAGGCTTGTAGAAACCTTGCTGAATGATTAAAATATGGCCAAGACATGAGTGAGGAATGCCCATTGGAAAGTGTGGATGAAAAGGCAGTTTCGGCAGAAAGGCCAATTTAGTGTGAAGGTACCTCTAAGGGCTACATAAAATTGAGCAGAACTTAGAGAATAAGAAATTAAAAGGCAAGAGTTAAGAAGAAAGATACAGACATACCATACCATGATTCGATTTATACAAATAACATCTCATTGAAAATAGGGGGACTTCTAAAGAAATAATCAGAAATGGATTATTTTTTTAATTTGATGATTATGAAGATTGTTCTTAATTTTCAAAAAAATACCATTTTTTTCAGAATTAATGCCAATTTCACTGAGGTATATATCTTCATACAGAACTGAAAAGATACAAGTGGGGACAATTCAGGGACAAATGTGTTTTCCAATGAGTTTTGTTCTCAAATCAAATTGGAACATTGCTGAAATGATGTCGTCTTAGGGTACCTACAAAGATTTTGACCAACTGGGAAATATCGGGGGATATTTTTATTGCAATTTTTATTGCAAAATCAGCATAAACTCTCCCCTTCCAATTTAAAGAGATGTGATATACTATTATGTATCACTTAACCATGGGGATACGTTGTCAGGCAATTTCATCATCGTGCAAGCATCATAGAGTGTACCCACACAAACCTAGGTAGAGCCCACTATGCAACTAGGCTATATGCTATAGCCTATTGCTCCTAGGCTACAAAACTGTACAGAACACTAGTGTCTTGAATACTATAGGCAATTGTAACACAGTGGTGTTTGCATATCTAAGCATATTAATAGAGTACAGTAAAGATCTGATATTAAAATCCTATGAGATCACCATTGTATGCATGATTATTTGTGGAATGAAACATCGTTATGCAGCATATTACTGTATCTGTATATATATTATATGTATATTCTTTATTTATGATATATAATCTATATGTGTATATATAGCATGTGTATATATTATAATTATGTACCTATATATTTATACATATAAATGCAAGTATATATACTATATATTATAAAATATATATATACTTAAATAGGTATACATTATAATGTTTATACATAGTTATATATACTATATGATAAAATATATACACATATACAAATTATTTATATATGTAATTTACAATTATTGAAAAAGGAGTTTTTTAATATTCACTCCCTGGGCAGTGAAAGGAGAGGGCTGAGAGGAGACACAAGCTTTCAAAAATTCCCCAAAGTGATGTAAGGAAAAAAGTTGTATGTTAACTGAACAATGTCCCCAAACCTGTCAGCATGGAAATCGTGTGGCAGCAGGGCCGAGCCCACCTGCGTCCCAGCTGGAAGGTCACCAAGTTTCTGGATTTACAACAAAGCAGACCCAGATGCCTACAAAAGCTTGGGAATTTCAATTGTTTAAAACGCCGCGCTGAGACTCCAGCGAGAGAGGAAAACACAAAGAACGTTTGGAAACCGCACCTGGCCCGCAGCGGCCTTCAACCCCAGCAGAGTCGGGACTGAGGAGAGGGCCATGGCCTGGGGAAAACGAAAGCGAGACGCTCCCTGAACTGCCCTACTTCAAGCAAATTCAGCCTTCTGTGAGGCCCAGCAAACCACCAGGCACGCTCGGGGCAGGATGCTTTACTGGTAAACTTGTATTAACAGAATGAACGGAGGGTAGGGCCATGGAAGATTAAGGCCCCGTTGCACCGAGGAGGACGCCGCTGGGGTCCCACGCGCGGTGTGAGGGGTGCGGGACAGCCCCGACAGCCCCGACAGCCCCGCACGCGCGGGCCGAGACGCTGCCCGCGCCCCCGCGGCCGCCGCCCCTCCGAGCGGACCGGGCGAGAAGCGGCGTGGGCGCGCTCTAGTTGCACGCCTAGTCCCTCTCTCTGGAGCTGATCTTCATCCGCCGCGAGAGAGACGCGAACGCCGACCTGACGGGCGCACGAGGCGAGCGTCCTGGCGCGGGAGAGCCGCTGCGCTGCCGGCCGGGCCTCCGCTCGCGTTCTCCCTGCGCCGTCCTTCAGCCGCCGGCGTGAGAGTGCCGGCCGGCCGGGGCAGCGCTAGTTGTTGTAGATACGGGAATATCATGACACGGAATCTGCTTTAAAGCCCCTCAGGCTGTGGTGGAAAATGCCGGTCGGTAAGTGCACGACCGCAGTGTGCAGTCAGGGGCCGCTAGCACGGAGAGGAGGCCTGCGGCCTGAGGGCGCCCTTCTGTGTTAGTGCCTGTTGGCACCTGGCTCAAAACCGCTCTGTCCATCCTGCCTTGCTCTTGTTCCTTTAAGGATCATTGAAGAACCTGGTCTTAAAGTTTCCTGAGATGCATTCCTATTTTCTTTCTGTTTCCCTCACAATGGCCCGTCTTGTGTTCCTCATCTCCTGGGCCCTGCTTACCAAGCAGGGCAGTGTCTGGCAGGAACGCTCCTTAAAGGGTCCTAAAAGCAGAGCAGAATGGCCTGGGTTGATTTCTCAGGAAGGCTGAGACCATGGAAAGACATGTCAGGGAGAAAGCTGAAGTTCCATCCGGGGAAGATGTGCGGGGCCAGGATAGGCAGAAATATGCTCCATTCCTTAGATCAGAAGTCAGGAGAAGTAGGCACCAAACAAAGTACAGGATAAGGTGTAGGTCTCAACAGGAGGCTCAGAACTGAGCCCATAATGCTCAGAGGACACAAGAGTTATGTATTTAAATAAAGTTGGCTGTCAGGTGGATGGACGATGCTCCAAGACTGGGCAGGGTTTGGGAAATTGATACAGCTGTGCCACAAAGAACACATCCAAGTTGCCAGTCAATTCTAGCTATAGGTCCAGAAGCCATCCATAGAGGAGCCCCAATTCAGAAACATCTTCTTGAATCCCATTCCACTTATGGATATGCTTTCTGCCTTGGTCAGGGTTTGTACAGGCACAAGAACAGATGGACCTGGTCATGGTTCCCATAAAGATCCTGCTGATGATAGCTATACATGATAAACCTGAGAGAAACAGAGCCTGCCAGGGCTGTAGACCCCCTCACCTGTTCACAGACATATTCCATCCATACTCTCCATAGCTCCTGATTGCCCAAATACTTATGGAAATAATTGCATTGATGGGCTGGGTCTTATATGCCATTAAAATGTTCACTAACAGTGCAAACCACTCACTGAATATATCAGAGAAAAGGATCAGAGACTATACTTATAGGCCCATGCAATAGGATAGTTTGAATTTCATTCATTCAACAAACACTTACTAAGTGCTTTATATGTCTTGGGTCATCTAAGGCAATGGAGACACAGCAGTGAAGAAAATGCACAAAGTAGAGTCTAGGGAAGAAGAAGAGAAACATTAGAAAGATGGTTATTATCTTCTGAGAGGCTTGATGGATGTAGTGTCATTTGATTTTAGAGGGTGACTTTTTGACTTGTGTGGTTATCCCCCAATCTTCTTCATATTTCAGATCTACAGATTTGAGCTACCTCCTGAAACCTCCTTTATCTAAATACTCTGGTTGCAGAAATTGTTTAAAGGAAGCTATACTGGTTTATGTCTTCTGGCATATCCTTCTAGAAACAGCAGACAACTGGTTATTTTGTTCCAAAAGTGTCTGATTAAAATAAAACCTTAAGTATGGAATTGCAAGACCTCAGTTGGAAACCATGTTCCTTTCCACAGCCACTTAACCCTAACTTAGTTTCAGTTTTCTAATCTGTAAAATAAGCTTTTGTTAATAGGCATCTGTCTGTACTACTGTAAATACAAAATGTAACAGTTAATGTAAATGAATTTTATAAAGTATAAGCCACAGTCAAAACAGAGCAACATTAACTATAGTCCTTATCAATACCTGGCCTAGTGATGTTATGTTTGAAATATAAATAAAAGAGGGAGAGCTCTCTCTCTCGAAGGGAAGAGGCTCTACGCACATTTCAGAGACAGATGTTTCTAAGATCAAAGCAGAGTGTGTCTTTCAGCTTTCTAATAAGTATGACAAAAATTAGAACAAAATGCCCTCCACTGCTCTTTATCTACTGGCAAAACGTATGACAAATGGTTAGGAGAGAAGCCCTAAATATTTAAAGCAATCAACATGTGTTTTTTTTTAATTTAAAATGTGAAAAAATATTAATTTCACAAATAGCCGACTAGCTTTGTTTTTGTGCTAATGTTTCAGAGAATATGAGCCAGTTACTTTTTTCAAGAACATACGCCCCGTGAGGAACAGGGCGATGTTGACACCAGCCAGCACTGACCGGCCACAAGAGCTCTCCTGGGACGGGGTACACAATGTTCCGCGCTGCTGGCCTGGCCGCACCAAGGGGCTGGGAGGAAGGAAGCCGGCGTTCCCGGAGAGCGGGCAGTGAGCCACACTGGAGCGCCTTGCAGGGATGGGGAGGGCGGTGGGGCAAGTCGAGATTAGGAGGCAGACGTGTGAATTTTCATATTTCTAGGTCAGTGTTTCACAGCTGTGTTCTGATACGGCAGTGTGGTGCAGGTCCACAGGCGGTGCTCATGGGCCCGGCCTGTGCCCGGGAATCACAGGAGACCCCAGAGCAAACAAACAGTACTCACGAAAACCTGCCACGGTCAGGACAGCCTAATCCCGCAGACGGAAGTGGCAGCCACTGCATTCCTGAACTCCAGGAACATCATTCTCACTGTAGATGAGTTGTCCTCCGGGTGTGCTGGTCTTGTGGAATGAATCACGGATGTTATACCAAGAGACAGAGGGTACCTGGTATGTGGGGAGTGAAGAAGAGCCACGCTTCCAGGTCGGTGGCTCTCAGAGCGTCCCTGTACCAGAGCACGGGCTTTACCTGGGGACTGCTAGAAATGCACGTTCCCAGCCTGGCCCCGATCCTCAGAGTCAGAAACCCTGGCTGGGGCCCTGCAGTCTAAGTTCCAGCAAGCCTCCTGGGGGTCTAGGACTTGCTCAGCTTTGGGAACCTCTGCTCACCCGGTGTCCCCAGGCTCCCATGTCCCAAGAATCACATGGACGGCTTGGGAACAAGCCTAAGGCAGAACCACCTGCTTCACTCCAGGTACCCCTCCCATCGCGCAGGAGGACTTGACCAGGGGACTCCCAGGAACTAGCGGGCGAGGGGTTTCATGTTGCCACTTCTATGCTCCTCCCGCGAGGCGCCTATCAGGAGGCCGGGGTGGTGTGGACGCAAGGAGCACCTGCCAGGACCCCACACGGCCCTTCTGCCTGGCTTGTGGAGGTTACACTGGCTGTGTAACCTCGGGCCTGGGCTTACCCTCTGAAGGCCTTGGTTTTCTCTTCTGTCAAATGGGCACAATAGTAACTTCCTCTAGGGTTTTTATCAGAATAAACATATTGATGATTTATAAATGTTAAACATTATCATCATCATTATGTCAGGGCATTATGTAGCCCCGGTCAGTGAGCACATAGGCCAGATTCATCAAACCACTATCACTCCCACCACTGCTGCTCCTGCTACTACTGTTACTACTAACCCTGCTGCCCCTAATGCTACTGCTACTGCTACTATTGCCATTTTCACTGCCGCTGCTGTTGCTGCTAGTACTACTGCTACTACTGCTGCTAGTACTACTCATACTGCCACTACCACTATTAATACTATTGCTACTACTAATGCTACCATCAATACTACTGCTACTATTAGTGTTACTACTAGTATTGCTGCTTCTTACTCTTGCTATTACTAATACTAATAGAACTGCTATTCCTACTAATAATACTACTGCTGCTAATATTACCTCTACAGTTAAACACTGCTACTACTACTAATATTATTGCCACTATTGCTGCTGCTAATACTATCACTAATACTACTATTACTAATGCCACTGCCACTGTTACTACTGCATGGCTGCTGTCAGCATTATCACTACCACTATTACTACTGCTGCTGCTGCTGCTGGTACTACTATTGTTACTACTGCTGTACTACAGCTCATGCTGCTACCACTTCTGCTGTCCTTACTACTAGTATTGCTCTTTGCTGATAGATGGCAGTGTATTTTTGCAGAAAGGGAAAATACAGCTGTAGGAAGAGATGGACAGAGACGGAACTGCAGAGTCAAGGAGATAGGAAGAAGTGGAGAGGCCTCTTTCCAGGCAATATGTTTGACCAGGAAGCAACCAAGGAACTTTTGAGGAAGAAATAATAAACAGCACCACTGGGAGGACAAGAAGGTGCTTAGCAGGGGCTCCTTCTCCAGGAAGATGACTGCCTTCCATTTCCGCTCCTCTGTCCCCTGGTCTTCACCGCTGGCTTAGGGACTCCTGCCAACCCGAACGAGGGCTGGCTAGTGAGAGGTTTAGCTTGGCGTGTCGTTTGCTGACTAAACTCTCCACACCAATTTTATTGGAGAGTTAGTTTTGTGCCATGATATTGAGTGCTTGTCACGCTAGTGTAATCTGTTGGCTCAGTGACCCTGTGCTTTCTGTGTACCTGTGATAAGAATGTACCTGACACTAGGGGAAGGGCAGCATATGAAGCAGGCATCCTCTCAAGTTTACATTTTGAATCTTAAAGGCATAATTATTTCATACATATGAGCTCCTAATAAAACTCAAAACATGGCATTATGTTGTATTTTACAAAACTTTCTACATGGATCTAAATAATATGAATGGAGCTATTTTCCTAAAGTGAAGCATGGTAGGGAAAAGAGTGGGGACCCTGACCAGGATGCTCCTCTGCAGGCCTTTTTACATATGCATTTTTGGTATAATGATAATATGTATAGATTAGAATTTAGTATTTTTAAGAGGAAAAAATCATCCCAGTTTAATCATAAAAACAAAACTGTTAATATATTGTCTTATATTTTGATTTGTTGGTTTGTATCTTTTTTTTTTTTTTTTTTTTTGAGACAGAGTGTAGCTCTGTTGCCTGGGCTAGAGTGCCGTGGCATCAGCCTAGCTCACAGCAACCTCAAACTCTTGGGCTCAAGCAATCTTTCTGCCTCAGCCTCCCAAGTAGCTGAGACTACAGGTATGCACCACCATGCCTGGCTAATTTTTTCTCTATGTATATTATTTACTTGTCCAGATAATTTCTTTCTATTTTTAGTAGAGATGGGGTCTCGCTCTTGCTCAGGCTGGCCTTGAACTCAAAGGATCCACCCACCTTAGCCTCCCAGAGTGCTAGGATTACAGGCGTGAGCCACCATGCCTGGCCTGGTTTGTATGTTATAGTTTCATTTATAGCATGTGTCATTTTATATCTTGTATAATAATATCACAGCATTCAAACAAAGTTCCACCTTGTTACTGAGTTGTTGAAATGATCATTTTGATAGGTTACAGTAGCCTAACTTACTCTGCACCACACTTTGCCGAACAATTTTCTTACTTTGGATTATTTCTAAATGGCTGCTTTTATAAATAAACACTGTGATTGATATCTGTGTGCTTTTGCCTTTCTGTGATCAGCTTTTCTCCCTGTATGATTATTTATATAGAGCATATTCACAGCAATCGGATTTTTGGTACAGTGGCCATAGGCAAATTGATATAAAAAGGAGTTAAGTTCCTCTGTGATATTTCTGGTCACAAAAACAGCACCAAACTTCTAAATAAAGACCACAATACTTCTAATATTGAACACTGAAATAAATGTCAGCCAACATACATTTAAGAGAGATCCATAGAAACAAGTAAGGTGTTTATTTATCTGATTGTTCCAGGGCAGGGTCACAGGTGGTCAGAGCCTGTCTCGGCAGCTCAGGGCACAAGTTGGGAACCAGCCCTGGACAGGACACCATTCTGTCACAGGGCACCCCCCCAACACTCTCTTACACACTCACACACACTCATACTCTCACATATACACACTCACACACATTCACACACTCACTCTCACACACATACTTGCACTCATACACACTCATACTCTCACGCACTCACCCACTTACACACACTCAGACACACTCATACACACACACATGCACACTCATGCATGCTCATGCACACTCATGCACATTCACATACCCACTCACACACTCACGCGCACACACACACATTCTCTCTGGGACCATGTGGACACTCAGACGTGGGGAGAACGTGCAAACCCCACGCAACCTTGGCCCAGAATCAATTTTTATTCTCATCAACATTATAATGAAACAATGTTGAATAAAATGATACTACTCGAAGATCTATCATATATGTATGTGAGAACTGAAGGATGAATCACCACTAGACTGATGAGAAGAAGAGAATATTGTCCCACACAGAGAAAAAGGCAGGCGTGAGGTGGCTGGAGGTGGAGGCAAGAGAAGCCCTGGCACATTGGAGGACAGGGAGGAGTGTTATATTGCAGAAGCCCAGACAGACGTGGAAGCAGGAAGGCCAGAGGGAAATCTGCTGTGCAGTATCTTACCTCCAAGGGCTGGCTCTTATCCCGTGTGTAGCACCATGCCTGCCCTGCGGACAGCACCGAGTACACGGTCACTGGGCACCTTCTGTAGGAAACCCAGACTCCTGAGTGTATGGGCTTGGTGGAGCAGACAGCAAAAACAGAAAGACCAGAATATTCTTTCACGTTTTGTACACCTCCACTATTCCTAGATTCTGTATTGGAGATTTGCCTACTCATTAAAATGTCTTTGTCACCCCAAAATCAATGTTCTTAGAGCCTTTGTGGTCGTTTGCAGGCACGGACAGAGCAGTGAAAAGTGGAAGTCACTAGCGCGGGTCTTCCCAGCCGAGGTGAATGAGTTCGTGCCTTGCCTTCTTATTTCAGCTCAGACTGTGAACAAAGGCCCTTTTCAAGGTCCAGTGAATTTAATATCATTTATATTTTTGTACTTTTGTCAGTGATTTTTGCTGTTTAAAATGGCCCCAAACATAGTGCTTAAGTGCTGTCTGGGGGCTCATTTTGCCAGAGGGTATGACGTGCTGTTTGGAGAAAGTACTGTGCTATAGGAGCTTCTTTCAAGCATGAATTAAGGAGCCATCAGCCCTTAGTTCAGTGATAATTAGTCAATAATAGATATTAAACAAAGTATCTTTAAACAGAAACACATATATAGCAAGGTTATGTATTAATGATCTTATCAAAATGTTGTGACCAGAAGCTTGCAGGAACCTAAGTTTGTATTTCCCCTGGGAGCAATAGGTTTGTTCAGTGTTTGCAGCAACCTTGTAGAATATAACTACTGTGAATAATAAAAATTAACTGCATCTGAAATTTCTATGTTGGAATGTGGGTTTCTCCATATTTTGAGGTTCATTCAACTGAGTTATCTCTCAGAACTCTTTATATTTTTTTTAAAACTTTTTTCATGTCAATATTACTATTCATTTACTATCACATTGGACATTCTTTCTGATAAATTTGATATCTTTATATCCCAAAACACTAGGATTCAATTTTTTTCATCTCTTTTCTTTATTCTGCTGTTTCTTTTCATTCTGTTTTCAGAACTCTAATGCAATTTGAATCAATTTGTTTCATTCAAATTTTCAACTACATCTCCCTTATTTTCAAAACACAACAATGAATCATTGTATTAGCCAGAATGGGCTAAGTTTTGCTGCAAGAACCATGAAGTCCCAAATCAGGGGGTTGGAACAACAAAGGTTTATTATTTTTCTTGTATTACATGTCTAACCCAGGTTAGCTTGGGGTTTTATTCCATGTCATATTTACTCAGAGACGTGAACAGCAAAGTCCCCACTGTTTGGCATGTTGCTGATTGCTATTGCAGAGAGAGAGAACATGACAAATCACGCACACATGAGCTTTCAAATATTTCCATCCAAAAATGATGAATATCACTTTCTCTCACAATTTTCCCACCAAAACAAGACACAGGTCACAGTCAAGGAGGCAAAAGACTACAATCTGACCATGTGCCTGAAAGAGAAATCACAGCACCAATGACAGCCACATTCTGTCGGTCAGTTCATTCTCTGTACATGCAGAGCACACTCACCTTCTCCCCAAGGAAAACAACCTAAAATCCCACCCATAAAGCACAATGTGCAAAGGCTGGGGCTGCTGGGAGAAAAAGAGGGATGACGTAAGAATTCAAAGGCAAATCTCCTTCCTTCTCACCACATACTCAGTACGTGCTGGTGGAGCGGGATTGGAATCACCTCAGCACATATTCCCAACGTGCTGCACAAAGGGAAGAATGGAAGACTCGTAACTAAATCCAGGGATTGAGCAATCCGAATTTCCCCAAGCCTGTGTTTTGAAAGCCTGCTGCTCAGGGGCCAAGAGAATGTTCCCTACTTAGATTCTGATTCTTATTCCTGCAAATATCCCTTTGTCTACTTTCCTCATGGCTGTTTGCTCCACCATCTGGAAGAGTCTTCCCTTTACAGTAGCTACAAGCACATTTAAAGTGGCCCTCAGCACATGTACCCTTACTGAGGTCTAAGAGGTCCCCTCAGCCCACTTTCTGCCCCCAGATATGTGGCGTGGAGGGGGGGCTATTGTCACATTATATCTCTAACAGGCAGTCTGTCTTGGCCAGTTTTGTGGTTCTTTTGGGAGCACATTTGTCTCAGACACTTACTAGGCACCTTATCTATGTAATTTTTATATGCCAGTGGCCCACCCACCCCCCTTTTCTAGACCTGGCTCTCAGAGTTACTGATGTCTCTGCTATCTCCCCCATCCCTCTAACTCTTGATTTAATTACTAATTCACGTAACTTGAGCTTATTAGATTTAGTGAAAAAGCCATACATTTACACACTTTTCCTTGAACCAGTGGATGAAATTGAAAGCATTTACTGGATGCCACACCTTTAATTAGGTTTTTACTTTGAGACATCTATTCAGAAGTTTTTATGCTGAGTGCAATGGGCATAGCTTTTATTTGTTCCTTGCTGTAAAGCTAACAGATAAACATTAGTGGTTTTTTTTTTTTATGTGTGGAATTTGTGCTTTTTTTTTAGCGTATTATGAGGGTACAAGTGTTAAGGTTACATATATTGCCCATATATGTAAGAGCTTCAAGCGTGTCCATCCCCCAAATGTTGAACATCTTACTCGTTGTGGTTGTATGTACCCCTATCCTCCTTCCCGACACCCGATAGATGTTACTCCTATATGTCCACTTAGGTGTTGATCCGTTAATACTAATTTGCTGGTGAGTACATGTGGTGCTGGTTTCTCCATTCTTGAGATACTTCACTTAGTAGAATGGGTTCCAGCTGTATCCAGGAATATACAAGAGGTGCTATATGACCATTGTTTCTTAAAGCTGAGTAGTATTCCATGATATACAGATACCACATTTTATTAATCCACTCATGAATTGATGGGCACTTGGGTTGTTTCCATAGCTTTGCAATTGTGAATTATGCTGCTATAAACATTATTTTTATTAAAATTTCTTTAAATATTATTGGTAATGTTTAGAGTGAGATGTCATTCTCTTTATAACACTACAAGCCCCTAAACTTGTAGGCTCTTTCTATTATATTTCAATTCATTTTTGTTTGTAAAATGGCTAAGTCTTTTCTGAACTCTTTCCTTTTTTTTTTTTGCAATGGATTGCCATATATATCTACAACCTATTAATATTCTGTTTTCCAAACACTTTCTCTTAAAAAAAATGTTGCTAGAGATGGAAGATTAACCAAATATTTCACTACAACATAATGGATCACTGGATTCAGCCCAGGTTAATCATTTCATTTCTCTCCACTGTGCTACAACTAGGTGATATATTTTGACTTTTATTATGCTAAACTTTGGGCACTGTTATAGGTTGAATTGTGTTGTGTCCCTCCCAAATTTATATGTTAAAGGCCTAACTCCCAGTACTTCAGAATGCACTGGGGTTTAAATTCTATTTGGAAATAGAATCATTGCAGGTGTAATTAGTTAAGTAAAGAAGAGGCCACACTGACCCTAATCCCACAGGACTGGTGTACTTATTACAAAGGGATATTTGGGCACAGACAGGCGCATAGGGACAATATCAAATGAGGATGAAGGCAGAGATTGGGTCACACAGTAGAATTCTGGGAATGCCAAATATTTCCAGAAAACCAGCAGAACCTATGGAAGAGGCCTGAAACAGATTCTGTCTCACTGTCATCAGGTGGAACAAACTCTGCTCACACCTCGACCTTGTGCTTCTGGTCTTCAGACCTGTGAGATAATACATTTCTGTTGTGCAAGCCACCCAGTTTCTGGAATTTTGTTATGGCAGCCCTAGCAAACTGACATAGATACCATTTTCTGTATGAGTCGGGATAGACAATATGAGCCTCAGTCATTAACACCCTCCACATCTCTGAGTGGGCTAAAAAATACAGGAGTTTCTCTCACTCTTACTGCATGTCCGTCATGGATATGTTGGGTGTTCTACTCCATGACATTGTGGCTCAGAGACCCCGGCTGCCAAGTCTTCACCAACTGGAGCATTTCTGGTTTCTGGAGCAAGAGGAAGAACACGGCAAATTGTGCACCAGCTGTGAAGGTTTCCTGCCCAGGAATGGGAAGCACATTCCTTCTGTTCACACTTCATTGGCCAGAGCAGGCCACATGCTGTGGTGGAAGGGGTGGAAAGAGAATAGTTGTGTTGGCCAAAAACTTTGAAGACTCCCAAAAAAGACTGTGTTTCTGTCCAGTCTGTTTCCTTGACCTCATTTGACTATAGACGCACTGGATATGTAGAAAGTGCTCTATAGATTTCTTTTCATTAAAATTCTTTCAAAAACTGTGCATGTGTGATTCTTGGCTAATTGAATTCCAGTGCACGTGCCTTTAGTTCAATTGGTACACACATCCTGAAGTGCCACTGTGTGCGGAGGACTGCAGTGTGCATTGTCATATTACAGTCAGACAAGCACAAATGTCCATCCCAATGTTTGTAGAAGTGGACATCTAGATTCAGAGAGTTTCCATAACTCATCTAAGTTTAGAGTTAAAATTCAAGTTCAGATAGTTAGCCTTTTCATCTGGTGCTCTTTGCAGTCTACTTGTGAGTAGTGAGCAAAAAGACCTCTCACAAGCTAGATAACTTAATCACTTGGTAAATGGTTTGTTTATAAATGTTGGCATAACTCCATAAATCATTTGCTCTTTTGCTTATGTATCTAGCATCATTCATTATTGCAAACAAGGATCCACACAATGGCCCTCCTCAGAGACACTGATTTTCTTCCATAATGAACTTCCCCTGCTGAGGAGAAATACATTTTTTGATTACTTTATTTTTAAATGTTGTATTTTATCGTCCAGGGCTTAAGCCATCAAAGAATTTACACCATCACATAAATCAATTCAGTGTTCATTTTAGAGCAGGCCAGGATGTTCAATAATTTTAAACCAACTACCACGAAAAAAATCTTCCTAAACTGAGAAGATTAATTTAAGTGTCATAGTTGTTTTCTGCTTTGAAATCTGAAGGATCTGGGGTTACCTAAGTACTTAGTGATTCCTTCAAACTATGATGGAGAAATTCTTCAATTTTTATCTCTGATACTAAAATCATGTTCAAATTAGAAGTTCTCAGTCTAGCTATTATGGGCCATTGTCATAATTATCATAAATAGTTACATTATTAAGGTAACCTTGCAATCATGCTGTAATTAATTGTGCATTCGATTAGTGTTCAGCCTACACAGAGCCAACATTCCCCTTCACTTATAAAGTCATTTCTTCTCATGGTCAATGACAATGGTGGTTCTCAAGAGGCCAACTGGGGTTTATGACATTTTCCATATGTTTGAGCTCTGTAGGAGAACTTCTGAATTTTAATGTGTGCACTGTTTTTGCTGTAGTATAAAAACACCTACTTTCTATCGATATCCATAGGGTAAAGCCGGGAGACATGTGGATTGAAAAATCAGCAAATGGTCAGAGCTGAGTGGCTGCTTTCAGAAGAATCAAGTTCTGCTGACATCCAGAGCACCAAGGAAAGGGCATGTTTCCTGGGATATGCAAGAAATTCACCTTCCATCTGTCATGTAAGACAGTGAGACCCCAGAGGTGAACATTTTAACTTGAACTGCAATAGGACATTGAAGGGCTACCAAGTGATAGATGCTATGATTGGGGATAACTTTGAAGCCCTCCTGGAGTGACGTCACAGTGCAAGGGCACCTGAATTAACGTCAATAATTTCTTGCCTGATGTATTTAATCCCTTCTCATCTGCAGGAGAAAATACAATAGCTGAAATTCATACTGTAAACACACTGGAGTGAGGAAACCCTGAGTTACAAAAATCGTGTGTGTTTTACTTATTTATTTTATGAAGCCCAGTATTAAAAAAATAAAAATTCAAAGAGAAATAAGATGAATGCCAAGGGACTATTAGGGCCTTTGCGAAACCCCTGAGACTAAGACCATAGATGATGTCATCTATTGGCTGCATTGAGATTGATTTTCCATTCCAAAATTAGACCATATAAATGCAAACCATTTCTGCCAGTGTTTAAATAGCCGAGGAAGCGGCAGGATCACTCATCTAATGTGGCTTTCAAAATGTGTGAACTTTCCAAACGCTTTTGTCTCCGAGTCATTCTTGAATCATGAGGATTTTTACAGGGTGTGACTACGCGGGTCTTGGACAGCTGTTCTGCCATTTTACCTTCTTGTGTTTTAACACTTCCTGGTGTAGCAATCGGCAGCACAAGAGCCAAGTTGCCTGACTTTTTGTCAACCGCAGCGATTGTTCTGGAGTCCGGCTGTTTGGTCCCATAGACCCAGCCGTGTTATGTAATGGATCACCGCTAACCCTCCAGCCCTGCTGAGGATCACAAAATACCACCCCCCCCCCCCCCCCCCCCCCCCCCCCCCCCGCCGCCACGGTGATAAAATACAGGTTCTGAGGATAGATGTTTCACTAACTCAAAGTTATGCATTTTCACTAGTTTCCTAATTAGGTCATAATCATCTAAAATTAGATTAAAGTTCCTTTTTGGTACTGAAACATGGTCCAGACTCCTTGGTACACATTCTAAGTTCGCAACAATCTCACCCCTGCTTAGTTTTCTGTCCGACTTCCACTTGTGACACAGAGGTCCCTACACTGCAGTCAGAGTGGGCTCTTTATGTTTTCGTTACATGGACTGGATCCAGTCTGAGCTGCTTTTGTTACTGCCCACTCTTCTACCAGGGATCTTTTATTCATTCATTCATACGTTCACTTAAACTTAATGTGCTCTAGTATTTGACTAATACTATGCTCAACACTGACAACATAGATATAAATAAGATATGGTCCATTTTGCCAAGAACATCTATAATCTTGGGAAAGAAATTTCACACACAGTAAGGAGGAATTCAACCCCAGAAATAACATAACATACTCCTAAATATCTGTCATAATCAGCTGAAATCAGTGCCTTTCATTTTACCTTCCCCAATCACCCACACTAAATGTTACCTTTTTCCAATAATGCCCTGTTTTGTTTATGATTACTTATTTCAACTCTTGGCTTTCTCTTCCATGTGCTTTTAGAACTTAGGATGACAATAACATCTTTCTATGTGAACTGGCATTTAGTGGATTATAATTAAATGTCAGTGGAATTAATGAATGCTTCTTGTAGAGTTCCTTAATCAGTGATTCTTGAACTTGCGCACACATCCGAATCTTCCGAATGGCTTGTTAAAATACAGACAGCTGGTCCCAGCGCAGAACCTCTAATTCAGTTAATGTGGGGTATGGCCTGAGAGGTCACATGTCTAACATATCCCAGGTGATGCTGGATCTGGGGACCCCACTTTGAGAACCACTGCGTTAATGATGCCTTGTACTGGGAACCCCATCCACAGTATCACATTCCTACTCACTCCGGTCTGTGTGTCTGAGCTTTTACCCCCATGTTTCCTCACACCATGGCCAAGTCTTCACATTGCCATTTCTGAACTCTTTTGGTCCATGTTATCCCTGCTTACTGAGTACCTGACTTGTGCATCACACCAGGCTATGTATCCGAAACAAAGTGAATCTGAAGCAGCACCAGGCTTTGAACAGCTCAAGAATCAGTGCACGAAACAAACATGTCAGTGTTTAATGTCAATGGGATGCCCTAGAGGCAATGATTTTGGAATGCCCAGGGCATGAGTGCTGACCCTTCTACAGTTGAGGGGGATGTAGACGGATGAAGATAAGAGAAGTGAAGACATAAAAAGAAAGAAAAACATTTCTATATATTATTAATCAATTCCACAAACATTTTCATATCCCTTCTCTGTACTTAGTACTTTGCTAGGCACTGATTTTTTTAAAAAAAGTAGTAGGACCCTGAACTATCATCCCAAAGGGACTCACAAAGCCCAATGAATGATTTCAGTTCAGTCTAGTGAACATTGCAATTGATGTAAATGGTGGCCTCAACCCTGCTGAGGTCCAGAGCAGACTCCTAGAATAAATGGCATCTACCCTGTTGCTGACTTGCTGCAGTCCCCATCACCTGGGTTGGTTTTGGGGTGATGTGGGTTTGTGCATGTCTCATCTTCTCTGTGGCTCCCTGGTGACTTTGCTTGCTTGTCCCTCCAGTGGGGACCATGGCGGAATGCACTTTCTGTTCACTAGTGATGCAAAACTTTAGCTTCTCATTGTTCCCTCCTGTAGACTTGGTATAAACTCCCTCAGGAGAGGGTCAGAAAAATGCCCGAGTATGTCCGATCCAAGATCATAGGTTAGGGCCTCTTGTTACAACTTCCTAGTTGTGCTATTTTGAGAACTTCCTCAATAGCCTGGCAAATTCCTTATCACCTTTCCCCTGTATTCCTCCAGCACCCCTGCAAATAGCATGAGTTGCCTGCAGATTAAGCCCACAATGAAAGAATCTTTCAACATGTTTTCGAGGCTATGTCTAGACTCTCTAATAATACTCCAGTTCCTGTACCTCCCCCTCAATTCAGAGCAAACACGTTTATTCCATCAAGGGAAAAAATGAGATGATATCAGAGATATTTAATATTTGCTGGTAAATATGGTAATTTTCCCTTCCCTATGTGTCAGCAGTCTTTCCGATCTTGAAATTCATCATGCGATTTGTCAAAACAAAATCTTGTAATCCTCACTAAATTCTCAGAACATTTAGAGTAGTTTCCTGTAACTGTCTGCCACTCCATATAATGATTCCAGATGGGCACTGCTTCTCCTGGGAAGAATCCTGTGTTTCTCTGTTTAGAATCTGCTGGTTGATTTAGACACATCGGCCCCCTCGCCTGCTTCCTTAATGGTTACACGCAACATTACATGGACAGTTTATACCCAATTCATCAGCTTACTGCCTCCGTGAACTGTCTTGAAGTTTCGCAATAGAGGTCTGCCCAAGGTTTGGTTTGCCTTGTGATGCCCTTGTTGTTAATGTTTACATTTTTGTGAATAATTTCTACCAAGACATTGAACAATTATACTACATATACTTATGCTATTGATTAGGCAAACACAGTATAGTAATTATTTAAATCAGTGCAAAGGTGAGCTTCAGACAACTCTGAGATTAATACAAAATAGCAAAACCAAAATGCTTTTACTTTGATTTAATTTTTAATTTCTTCAGGAAGAGACGACAAATATAAACATCCCTAAAGAATAGGTGTGGGGGGAAGTGGTGGAATTCAAGAGAAGGAAGAATGCTGAATTAAGAAAGTGGGATGTGAGTTATAGTCCTAGCTTGTGACTTTGAGAAAAATCTTCACCACATCCTCCGGAGATACCAAGCTGTATACCTTCCACTCGTAGCCTTTTCAGATCAGAAATTCTTTGACTGTGAATCACAGAATTATTGTTTGAATTTCAATCACAGAATTATTGATTGGATTTCAATCAACTGAAAGAGAATACCTTAAGAATACATTTTTTAGAGCCTCAAAATTTCACCCGTAGCAGATGTATGGGAGGCATTGGGGGGCTTAGGGAGCAATAGGATCTGCAGCCGTGTGCACATTCCTGGAAAGAACTCATGGGAGTAGCTCAACAGAGCAGTTGTGTTGCCTAGATCATTACAATTTAACTCTAGAATAATTTTGGTTTCAAAAAGTTCATGTGGATTTCTCTTGCCTACTACCATCTTAGGAAAACGTAAAAGGAAAACAAAAGGAGAAGAATGAACTGTTCTTAAAATACTTATGTATGTGGGCTTCTGATGTATTATCACACTCTAAGGCCAAAGTACTGTGGAGGCACAGGGTGGATAAAGTGTGGAGGTCCCAAGTCCCCTGACAAACATGACCACTGGAAATGCCATTTGCCTTCCCACTGCCCATCCTTGACCATGGTGCTTTGTCAAACCAAGGTCTCAGATTTCTGTTCAGACTCTGTTGGCATTTGCCATCTGTGTGCTTGGGATTCAATGATTTGACCTATTCCAATGTATGATTTTTAATATGATAGTGACAGCATTGTACATTAATAGTCCTGGTTTCTCCTACCGAATCTTTGAGAAATAGTATTAAAAATACCTACCACATATTGATAGAACAGTTTCCCCTATAGCAGGCTCTATGTTTAAGGACATTGGAAAGTTTGGATCCTATATCAACCTTGAATGATAGACATAGTCAACTCCATTTTAGAGAGAAAAGAAGCTAAGGGTCAGAAAAATGAGGCCACCTAGCCTGGTCCCTGGGGTCAACCCAATCCTTGAGGCTCCATGTGCTTGACCCTTACACCATAGGCCCACTTTCCATCTTCACCTAGGTTTTACTGCCTTGGCTCTGAAATCCAGTGTTCTGAGACCACAATTCAACCTGTGCTTTCTCTGTGATTGTCACTAAGCTGCAGATAGTACCCTGCCTTGCCCAGAAACAGACTGCAAAACAGATGTGGTGTGGCCGCTGATCACTAGCTAGGTGTGCAGACCTCACCTGGCCGGGACTTAACGTTCTGTGCACAGTAGAGACGCTTCTCCACAAACTCCCTGAAAGACAGGTGTGTCCTGAATGCCAGGGCCAGTCACTCTGACCTGAGTAGCTCAGAACACTCTGCACTTTGTCTACATCAGAGCTGGGCTTGCAAGGGGATCTCATTTCTTCTCATTCACTCCATTCATTAATCCACTTTCTCCATAAATATGTATTGAGTGCCTCCCATGTGGCCAGAACTCTCCATACCCTCTCTGAGGGGCAGTGTTGCCTACTGGTTAGAAGCCCAGACTCTGGGACTCAGCTGCCTGTGCTTCCATTTCAACTCTACCTATTTCTATCCAAGGGATATTGGGCGGGTTACTTAAACTTTATGTGCCAGAATTGTCCCATTCTAAAAAAAAAAATTCTTTCCAATGGCATGAAAAAGATTGTGTCGATATGTGTGTAATTTGGGGGGGAGGGGTGCTAGGCTGTTGACATCACCCTCCTCCATGAATTATCAACCAGTGCTGTACTAATGACTACCTGTATACACTTTGTAGGTGGGTTATCCCAGGCTAGCTGGCTTCCCTTCCCTTGGCCTCTGGACCCATAACTGCCATTGGTTATTTCCTCCTAGAGATCAGCAGACCCCTTACAATCGACATGTATGAAATGAAGCTCATTAATTTCCCCTAAACTGCTCCTTCTCATGTGTGCCTTATATCAGCAAAATAAACCATATTCAACAATGAGGATCCGGCGAGAAACTCAAGGGTCATTCGTGACACTTCTGTTTCCATCTCTCCTAACAATCACCAGATTCTGTAGATTTCATCTCTTCCATTCTCTCAAATCCACAATTTTCCATTCCCTGTGTCAGTGTTAACTCTTTCTAAACATTAATTTCTCATTTGGCTAATTATAATAATCCTCAAAAACTTTATTCTCCAGTCATTCCCCGGGGTGTTCTTTCTAGAACTCAAAGTTGACCGTGTCTCCCACTACTCTGAACCCCCACCCGAGTGCTGGCCGGCCTGGAGTCCAAATGTGCCTATGTGACATGCAGGCCTTGTGTGTTCTCCTTCCCGCTCACCCCTCCAGGCGCAGGTCATGTGTCCCACCCCTCACACTCCTGGTGGCAGTGATGTTAAACAACCTGTAGTTCTCTCAATTCTGTCTGGTTTTATTTTCTTTCTGTGCCTCAAGTCCTACTTGATCTTGAGTTCTCATCTTGAGCACTGGCTTCCTGGGATGCTCTTGGCTTGAGTTTCCCTCCCACTGGAAGCCTCTTCCCACTCAGCCCTCATGCCTGGGACATGCCTGTGCCCGGCCTCCAGTGTCTGCCTCATGCTGGCCCCACAGCCCCCGAGATGATATCTTAGGAGAGTTCTTATTTTCAGGCATCTGAAACATGTAATGACATATAAAAGACATTCAAACGTATTTGACGAATGTATAAATTAGTAAAAGGAAAGCTAAAGAGTTGGATACGTGCAGACATACATATATAAGTGGACAGATAGAGCAATAGCAGGATTCTAGCTGCTGACATGAAGAGGACATCATTTTAGGCTCAGAAAGATGTTAATAAAGGTCACAGTTCCCAAAACATGAAAAGTACGTTTGGCAGACAATTTGCAGCTGGAGTGGGACAAGCAGAGCACATGCATAGGAACACAGGGATGCAGAAGTTAGGATCAGCTCACGTGTGGCCTAGAGAGCCACACACACTGTTGTGGAGTTGATTCTATCATTAAAGGAAAGGCACTGGGTGGCTCTGCTTAAGGTATTATTTGAACTTTGAAAAAAATATCAACTGGGACAAGTGAAGTAAATGGAATCATTAGGATGCATTTCAGGGAGGATTGTGTTTTAGAACCAGGACTAAATTAACACCATTTTCAAAATGCTCAGAGCTAAAAGCCCCCAGTAAAGCTGAGAGGTCTTTGAGCATGAGCTATATTTCCCTTTTTGAACTCAAGATGGCTCATTTCCTGAAATCTGAGTGGAATGCTGGCCTTATAGCCTCAGCTAGTCAGTTGCAGGATATTGAGTAAATTCAGCCATCTCCGAAGCGTGATTTATTTGAAGTATGATAAGAACATGTTTGACCTTGAAACCACACTTTGTAAACCCTAATTTCATAAATATGGTTAGAAAGAGCAGACTTTATAAGAAAGCAGAAAGGGAAAATGGCCAGTGCCTATGTTAGGGATGGCTGTGCCTTAGTGTAGAAAACAATGGCGTCTAGACAAACAGAAGACGCTACGGATGCATCTCTTAGGCAAAATGACTTGCTTGTGGATGAGAGGCCTCTGCACACCCTTGGACAGAGGATCCACCTTCTACACCAGGGAGTGCTGGCCTGGAGGGGCACCGCTGAGTTGCTGTCTGGAGGAGCTCTGTTTTCAACTGCTTTTCCTTCCTTCCTTTCCCAGCACCTTTTTACAAATGTCACAGTCATAGCCTGACTTTCCCAGGACTGAGAAGAGTCAGAGGTTTGCAGTCAGTGGATTGAGGCTGAAGTCTGAATGTCAGGACCAACATTGCAGGTATGAGGGCTGCAGTCTCCCAGGGACCCCGCTCAGAAAGGCCCTACCCTTGATTCAATGCTCTGCTGTCACCATCTTGTAATTCCTAATAATTTATGAACAAGGAGCTCCTCATTTTCATTTTGTACTGAGATCTGCAAATTATGTAGCTGGCCTTGCTGGCAGCATCAGAGAAAAGCAGTGGAACCTCAGCCTTCATTTCCTCACTGGAACATGGAAACACTCAACCTGCAGAAGGGATTCATTTGAAATCCAATGGAATGGTAGAGTTGGATGTGCTTTTATGAATTACTATAAGTTTTGTGCAAGTCTCTGTACCACTCAGACTTATTCTTCTATCACTACTAGTATTCAATGTCTTCATTTTTCTGTCTTGGAGTATCAAGGGCTCACAAAAGCCTTGCTCACTTGTTCCTACCCTTGGTTACTTAAAAACAGCCTGTTTCCAAACAGGGCGTCTGAAAGCTGTCCACGGGGACTGTCACCTGTCCAAGGTGTGCTTCTAGAAATGCCCTTCCACTCCTGCTCCTGGCATTCTGGCTCACTGCAGTCCTGATCGCTATGGTAACCTCCCCTTAACCTGGCCCCACAGGGGCTCTTTTTCTCTGGCTTATCATGTGGCTGCCTCTCTTCCCAGGCCACACTCTCAGATCCGGCATTCTTGGTTAGGAAAATGAGCGCAGTGATCTCTTGCCATCCTCAACCCGAAAGGAGCATCTGCCCACAGAGCCCTCACCACCCCCATCCCCTGCTCCTTTATTTAAAACTCCTCTATAGCACTCATCCTGTATAGCTTTAGCACGGTAAGTATCCGAAATGTAGTTGAGTCACTAAATCTATTAGGGCCTGTGTCACCTTTCTCTGCTGGGTGTACGGATTCGGCATGCTGTGTCACACAGCAATCCCCAGCGGAACATCCCGCTGATCACTTTGCAAAATGCATCGCAGGGATCACATTTGTCAGTGACCCATTCTGTGACAAATGCTGGCTCTGAATAAATTTAATGTTGCAGGAGCCACAAGGAAAAATGAGATGTTTGGGAACATTCTGAACGTCATTTCCTTCCATCTGCAGTGGCCACTGCCATAACGTAAGTTGCAATTATCACTGTTGAAACCACCACCATGGCTTCCTAAACTGGTTTCCTCACTGCCACGCTGGCTTGTTCTATAGTCAGATCCCTGCAGCGTTCAGAAGCAAGTTTTGTCATATGGATCCATACCACCATACCTTGGATTTAAACCCTTTACCTGTCTCCCACGTCTCCCTCCTGGAATGAAACCCAAATTCCCAGTGGTTAGCCCCTCAGGGTAAAGCCCTGGTCTCCTCTCAACCTTCTGGGGGGCAAGCCCCTCACTCGCTGCCCTCCAGCCAGCGGATCTTCCTCAGGTCCTGCAGGGTCCTGGCACTCCCTGCTGTGCACGGCTCAGGCACCCTTGCCTCCTCCCCCTCGCTGATCGGGGGCTCATCTTGAGGATGCTCTTCCAGGAGCCAGTCCGGAGTATCTCAGCCTCCCTTGTGTGCCCCCTCACGGCACTTCATGTTGTCCTGAACAGAATGTGTTAAGTGTGTACATGTGCCAACATCCCTGCCCCCATCTTGGGCTGGAGTCTCTGTTCCAGCCACTTGCACAGACCCTGAACTTGAGTCTGCCCTGTCTTCTATTCTGCTCTCTCCTCCTCGCTTTGGTTTTGGCATCACCTCCTTCAAAGGCTCTGTCACACTTGTAAGGCAGCCAGCGGTGAGCAGCCCCCCTGGTCTCTGAACGAAGTCCACACAGTGTGGTGCCCCGTCCTGCCTGCTGAGTGGGCTATGCCTCTCACTGCACAAACCTCAAGGCTGAGGTCTGAATCCGTGAGAAGCCTCTTAATTTTCTGGGCTGCCCTCCAGAGCTCTCGCATCCCGCCTGCTACACTACGCACACTGCGATTCTGGGTCATACTCTGTCCCCAGCACTACTCCCACAAATCGCTCCGCGTCCACATCATTGTCCCCCAATCTGGTCTGTCCTCTTCCACTGAAGTAGCTTCAGAAGCTCTGCCCCAGGCAGGCAGCCCCAGCACTGTTGGGAACCTGGGTTGCCCTTCCACGCTCAGGTTCCATGCACAGCGTGTTCCTTAGAAGGCACAGTGGTGGCGCTGTCCTTGTTAGCGCCCTTGCACCCATTGCTTTGGGGCTAAGACATGTGGCAGAGAAGGAAGATTGAGACTTTCCTGTAAGATCATGTTTAGAATCCTTGTTGCAACTTGCTGCTCAAGGTAAGTGCAGAGTCCAGGAGAGCACACGCAATGGCAGGGAATAAATCCTCTGTAAAAGCCTGGAAACTCACAATGATAACCTGACCCTTCTTGAGCTCAGAGTCAGCCTTTTCTTCAATCCGTTCACGCTATGTTCCTGTGTGGCCACTAAGCAAACACATGGTGCACGGCTGTTTGTGAGATAAGGATCCTGGGGAAGCTGGAGGCATGTGAGTATTAGAGTCATGGTACCTGCCACTCAGAACTGCCCGCTGCCTGCTGGGCATGATAGGAACAAGACCCCCTCCCCCCACATAACCAACCTGCAAGGAGAGTGGCAAGATGCCCATTTAACAGAGACATTGTAATGAACTCCCAGAACTAGGGTCAGACTTGGGTCTTTCCAGTTTTAAGGTCTGTGCTTTAAGCTCTGCACTCTCTGACAGCCTCTGGACCTGCCTACAACTCTTGTACCTTCATGCCTGCACCTCACCCTGTAATGTAACTTCTCCAGGTACGTCAGCCACACGCCACACCCACCTGCAAACAAACCCATCCCCCCACCAGATGGTATCCTAAAGCCCCAGCTGTCCTTCAGGGCCCAATACAAATTTACTCTTCCTTTTTCCAACCCAGCACCTTGTTTCTTAAAGGTTAATTCAATGTTTCCCACTTCCCAAAATAATTTTTTATTAGTGTGTTTAGTATTATCTGAGAAGTATCAACTCGAGTCTGTTTTTAGTAAAAATGAAACTACTTGGCCACCTTTTGTGTAGTGTCGAGATGAGGGAGAAGAGGACACACTGGATTGGAGAGAACCCAGACCAGTGCAGACAGCAATGCTGTAAGCGCGTGTTGACTGTCTGGCTCAGACTGTCCCTGCTGAGGCTGGTTCAAGGGAGCTGCCGTACCACAGACCCTGTCCCCCACAGACTGTGCCCCCCAGACCCTAGGCTAGAGGAATGTACACACCCCACTTGCACTGCTCATGCTGCTCCCAGCTCTGGCTTGCAGAGGCAAAGCACTGTGATCACTGCAACAGGGTCAGTAGCTGTCATTGTTATAGGATAACAGAGCAGACCTCTCTTCTGAGCACTGTCTTCCCTTTCATGGAAGAAAAGGGGCCCGAGAAAGATGGCTGTACTAAGGAGCCATCTGGAGGGAACTACCTATCCATTATGAGTGCCATGTATTATTTTCCTACCGTATTTTGTCTTAATTCTCTAAAGATCCAGACTGGGGAGGAGACTTAAGACATGTTGATAGTTTCCTGTATCCCGGAGTGGTATGGAGGATTCTTTTCAAGGAATATAGTTACCCAGTTGACCTCTTTTCCCCTTAATTTCTTCTCATTCATTCAGTCCTTCATTTATTCATTTGTTCTGTAATAGTACTGTCAGCAAAGATCTGTGAAAAAGTAACTGTTTTGGAGAAAATAAGCTGATCAGCTCCCTCAGTGCAGTGGAGGTAACTAACAGGCACTGTTCCGGGTTGTGGGGATGCAGAGATGAATGATAATGTGTCTCTTAGCCAAGTTTGCTCACAGCTCAACCTAAGGTAGAAACATGGAACTCGTTATAAAACAACAAGGTGAATTCTATAGCAGAAATATAATTAAATATGTTGGAAGGATCCCCATAGCCTTCGTGAAAAAGGTATAATGTAATTTAGGCCATGAAGCTGACAGGGTGTCACAAATAAAAAAAGGAGTAGAAAGCATTATTCTCGGCAGTAGTAGGGATAGTAGAAGAAGTGACAGCAGTTACCATAGACTGGCAACGATATGTGATAACGACAGTAGAGCAGCACTTTATTGAGGGTGCACTAGGGGCTGAGTCCTGCGTAAATGGCTTTAGGTGCACTATTTCATTTTGTCTTCACCATACCCCTGTGAGGTACATACTATACTAATTTTAGATAATGTAAAATTTTATAAAATTTAAAAACCATGCCTGGTCTTAACAGTTAGCTGGTGGAAAGAGGGTTGGATTTCACAGCCAGGCCTAATGGCCTGCAAAGCCTTGCTCCTGGCTTCTACAATGGGCAGAAAGACATCCAAGAAAAATGGAACAGCAAGGCAGAGACCAGGGATGGGGGATGCCCTGGCAAGCAATGGGGAGCTGGGGATTGTTAAGCAGGAGTGGAATGTCTCAAAAGTCCCTCTGCACAATGAAGGTCCTCTGCACAATGTCTCGAAGGTCCCTCTGCACAAAGCCTAAGCCAGGAGTTGGAAGTACTGAAATGCCACACACCCAAGCTGATCTGCATCTGGATAGCTAAATAAATAACTCAGGAGGAGGCAGGATCGCCTCTGCATCTTAAAACTCCTCACTGATCAGACGCAGCACAGAGGGTACCAGCACGCTTGCATTCCCATGTGCTGAGAAGCAAACGTCAAATTCAGTCATAATATGCACGCAAAAATGTTCACATACAGGGGCAGGAGACTGCACTCTCTGAAGACATGTGTCCTAATCAAAAAGATATCTCTTAGCAGGCCAGGCGGGCCCCTCACTTGGACATTATAGTAGCACATCATCCACTACCACCTGAGATAGGTAACTTAGGGGCACCCTGCCAGGCTGGACCAAATGACAAGGAAGGGTCTGATGGAGCCATCTGGACACCCGAACCACCTGTTTCTTAATGTACACCATTTGGGCAGCTTTTAGATACACAATCCAGCATTTAAGTAATCTTTATTGTTCATTTGTTTGGCCCCTGTGTACCAGACATTTTTTTTTTTTTTAACTAAATGGCAGTTTCCTAGGCTCAATTCAGATGGTAATAATTTGAAAGAACACTAACAAAGTGACGACATGGTAAGTTTCTCAACTTGAGGTGCTTGCCTCCCCCGTATCCCCTGGCAACCGTGGGAAAGCCTGAGTGTGTGTGCCCGAGCTCCCTTCTCTAAGGCGAGGATGCCAAGGTCTCATTAGATAGCCAGAGTGTTCCGTGATCTCCTGAAAGTCAAGAACTGCTGCCTATAACTGTGTTATAAGTGATAAATATAGAGCAGAATGCCTGCCAAAACACAGATGCTTGCTCCGAAAAGAGAAAGGAGGGAGCATTTTTATAATGTCAGGACTCACATTCTTTAAAAATCTGCTTTATAGATGTACTAAATAGAGAACGGAGAACCACAGATACAGTTCACGCTCAACGGGACAGGGAGTCTCAACACTCGGGTGTAAGTTCTGAACTTATCGCCGAATGCTGGCCACCCACAGGTCTCAGGCAGTTCCCCTACTCTTCCTGTGACCGGTTCCTTCAGCTACAATCTGAACGGCTGGACACACGGTCTGTAATTATGTCCAGCAATTGACTCTCTACTATTTCCTTAAGCAATATGTGTACATACTCGCACTTTATATATTTATCTTTTTTAACTTTTGCATGCTGAGGAGTTTGCTTACATGTTTACATTTACCAACATGTGTTTGATGTATGACCTCTTTGATGTCCTTGTGCCTCCTATTCAAACACATAGCTGAACTTAAGCTCATTACATGCTAGACTTTGCGTGCAAACTGTGACTAGAGACCTAGCTAAGAATGTGCTTAGTTTTTCCCCTCTTGCACAATGCTTAGCTGTTTTCAACAGGCGTCATTTAAATTCTATTAATGGGATAGATTAAAATATGTTTCAAGAGGATAAAGAAAATGCATCTACATCTGATAAAATGAAGTATAGTCAGTGATCTCATAATTCATCTGGGATAAACAAGCACATGAAGAGAAAGCAACCATGGAGCTCACGTGAAACGCGCCAGACTATGTGGGCAGTGGCTGCCACTAGGTGCACCAAGCCAAATGCGTCCTGTCTTGATTAGGCCTATGAAGGCCGAAACAAGTCATCACATACTGATAAGGAAATGCTCTGGGAGTGGAAAGAGGTATAAAATTGTCCCATGACCACGCTCGGCATTCCTGCCTTATTAGATACCTGAGAAGAACGGGGCTTGGCTGACAGGTTCTTGAGGGCACTGTTCCACTTCGCTCCACCCAACTAACCACATTTGGATTCTGAAACTTTCCTAGCCACACCCTCTGAAAAAGCCACAAAGGCTCTTTGCCTGCTCTTTCTCCTCCATACCCAAGATAATTCCAATCTGTTACATTGGAGGCCTGACCTATATAATTCAGTGTGGCAAAAGTTATTTGAGGCTAAGAGAAGTATCATCAATTTATTTCTGCTCTCTTCAAGTTGCTTTCAATAGATCTCTCTCTCTCTCCCCTCCTCCTCCACTGTCTATCACAGGTCAAAATGATCAACTTTAGAGAAAAGTACAAAGCAATGGAAGCTCAGAGGGTGGAGAACTTTACATGTAGGTAGATAAGGGGCTATTTTAAAAATTATTTACTTTTTAAAAGGGTAAATGATATATAGAGACACAAAAGAAAAAAAAATAAAACACTCTGGGTGACAGGAAAGGTAAGTAAATATGTGGTTCTTTTAAAGGGAAGGGCAGGTTCTCAGAATGATCCATGAAGATAAAAGCAAAAAATAACCTTTAATCTGCCCATTTGAGTAATGCAGGGATATGGACCTCACATAGTAGCTAACAAAGATCCATCATGATGTCTGTTGTTCTAATTTTGTTTTTCTTTGTTTTTAAAATAGAATAACTTTTAGAGAAGATATTTCTGGTAGCAGCACAGTGCTAGGTTGTGGTGGCCAGTGCAATGGAGGGAGAAGTTTGAGGGCATTGAATTCCATAGACCATTAATGTCAGACATTGGTTAGAGAAGAAGGACGTGAGTGGGAAAAGAAAACGGAATAGTCTTCACTGTCTAATGTGTTTCCTTCTCCTGTTTGATTCAATTACATTTTTATATTCTCCTTCCTTTAAGGAGTTTTATTTGAATTAAAGACTCGCCTGCCATCTTCCCCCATAATCTCTTATAAACCAACTGCATGTGACATCTCCTCATTACAGAAAAGAACCAATAATGTCCGTGTATCTGTATACAAGAGTGATAATGCTGTTCCCTTCTTCCTATCTCCCCTTTATTTATGGTCTCTTTCTTAGACTAGTATGAGGGGTGACCAAGTAGGATCCACAATTAGGTCTCATATTTTAGAGGGAGTAGTTCATGATTTCCTGTCTGGGCTCTAGAAAAGTGCACATGAATGGAGCTGTCTTCAGTGTACATGCCTGTCATGCTGTCATGACTTCCACTGACCTTTAACCCTGTATTTTCCAAACTCTTCTGGGAATTTTTTGGACTCACAACTGCAATACTGAGTTCATTTAGGACAACCCACATGCTGCAATCCTCTTCCTATGGAAGGCTCACTGTGGATGAGCCTGGAGGTTGGCATGCCCCGTGGAGTGTTTTCATGAGAGGGTAAAAGGAACCTGCGCTCTGAAACTTACAATAGCTTTTCCCCATTTGCCAGAAGGGGCTTGAACAACAACATTCTCCCTGGAACATGATCAAATGTCATCTTTCTTCTTCCATTTCTCCTCTGAAGCAAGGAGGGTTAGAGGCAGCCTGTTTCAGACAAAACACTAACATTTCGGGGTTTGGTGGTTAACATTAAATCTTGCCTTCAAAAACTCACAGTCTTAGGGGAAGTAAGCCCAGAAATTTATAATTCAGTGTAGCATCTCCTATAATATAGATTAAACAAGATCAGGTTTTCCTTCTTGCAGACTCCTTTAACTATTATGAAGCTCTTGTGATCACCTCTGCTTGGCTTTGGGGATGGTGATCAGGAGGGAATAGAGCTTTATTCATGAACCCTGCAATCCCTCAGTAAGATGAGCTCTCTTCATTGAATGCCTTGTGATGGGGCAGAGCAACACACCATGCGATTTGGGAAGAGGCAGACATGCGGTGAAGCATGGGTTAGGAGGAGAAAGTGCTGCTCCAGGTGTGTCTGGAAGGACTGGCTGGGGCTGCATTCTGAAAGCCTGTGTTCCTGCTTAGACACATAAATTGTTTTCAGGAAATTGTTAAGTAATAGTGAGATGGCATCACCAAGAGTTAACACTTAATCTACAAACACTAAAAGATTTTTGCATGTACAATTTTTAAAACTCATCTAATGGTGTCAGGTGAAACCTCATAAACCTGTAATAGAAACCAGCTGTGTGTAAGGACTCCCAGCACGTATATGTGCTTATCTGGCTAAGTAGACAGCAAAGGCCATGGTTTGGGGATAGAAGGCTGCTGGCACGTGGACACCTTGGCTCCAACCAGGAAGTAAAAGAATGGGGAAATGAAAGGCAATGCAGGGGTGGGAATCCAACCTCCCAGGGTTCAGGCACAGTTCAATTTGAGTTTAAAGTGAATACTCAGAACATTTGTTATCTTATCTGAGCAAGTTATCTGCTTCTTAAGAGTGATGAGCTCACTTTTATGGTCTTGCTTTTGACTTTCAGGCTTACCATGAGAACTTAATAAAGAGCCCATAAATAAGTGTTTATCTCTGTGTCTAGCATAATCCAAGTTTTTGTTGAGCTGGAAGTTACATTAAAAATTAATTTCTATGTGTCTGATTAAATTAAAATATACTGCCAGTCATGCAAGTAATGTACACATAAAAAAGACATTTTCTGTTGCAGGGATTTAACTGATAAGCCTAGGAAACATATATCCATATTCAATAGATAATTAATTGTGTTTGCTATTGTGTAAGCAGAGGAGTAGAAAGTGCAAATATACTCTCTCCTTGAAATAAAATTGAAGTATGATAATATCAATAGGTATGAAATATCTTGTAGTTTCTTTAATCTCTAAAGATGTGACACTTTCTAATCTTCATTTTAACCTTTTTATGCATGTTATTTTTATAACAGAATTCAGAAAGAGAACAAATAATTGCTTTAATAGTTGCTCAGTAGTTACCCTACTACTGATTTCTAAGTTTTAAGCCAGAACTTTCATTAAAGATGATATAATAAGAATTATACGTGCACATTGTTCCAATGTCACTTTTCTGGTTTTAGTATTCCACCTTGGTTATGTAAGGGGTGACCAGCGAGGAAACTGGCAGAAAGGTACATGGGTTCTCTTCACACTATCCCTGCAACTTCACAGGAAAAAAAATCTGTAATTATTTTGAAATAAAATGTTAAAAAAAAGCAGCACATTTAAACATTTCTGAATTGACCCAATTTAGTCATGGTATGTCATGCTTTTATGTGTTGCTGAATTTACTGGTTAATTCTTTAAAAGATTTTTATGTCAAACTATATAGAAATATAGTTCTATATTTTTTGAATTATTGGCTTTCATCTGGTTTTGATATCAGGTTAATAATTGCCTCATAAAATGAGTTGCAATGTGTTTACTCCTCTAATTTCCTAAAAGAGCTGGTGTGGCAATGGTGTAATTTCTTTCTTAAACATTTGATAGAATTTACCAGTGAGACCATGTCCACCTGAGATGTTATCTGTGTGAAAGTATTGAGCAAAGTATTCAATTTCTTTAATATATATAAGACTATTCAGATACGGCTATTTTTTTCTTGAATCAGTTTCAGTAATTTGTATCTTTCAGAGAATTTGTTCATTTCATTTAAGTTATTGAATCTATTGACAAAAAGGTGGCTATAATATCACTTTATCATTGTAAGGTCCAGTGAGATCTGTAATTATGTCCCTTCTTTTAATTCTAACAATGTGATTTGTGTCCCCTCATTCTTCATCACTCTAACTGGAAGTGTGTCAATTTTCTTGGTTACATTCAGTGAAACAGCTTTCAATTCTTTGGATTTTCCTAATTTATTGTATTATTTTTCCTATTAAACAACAGAGAAATAGAAAATAGATACAGATAAACTAGAGAAATACGTAATAGAAAAATAAGTTTTCTGTGAATCGTTTTCTCTTTTTATATTATATTTTTTCCTTCTACTTAACTTGGAGATATATATTCTTCTTTGTCATTCTAAGGTAGAAACTTAAGACCAGGAATTTTAGACCTTTCTTTTCTAATGTAGCTGCTTAAAGCTATACATTTCTTTTGAAAACTGTATAAGATGTAACTTTTATCTTTTTAAAAAATTTTATTCATTAAAAACATATTCTTTTAAGAGAAACCAGAAATAAAACCACACAGCTACAATGAACAGATTTTCAATGAAGTAGAGAAAAACATGCACTGGGAAAGGACGCCCTATTCAATAAATGGTGCTGGGAAAACTGGATAGCCACATGCAGAAGAATGAAACTGGATCCTTATCTTTCACCATATACAAAAATTAATTCAAGATGTATTAAATACTTATATGTAAGACTTTAAGCCATAAAAATTCTAGAAGAAAACATAGGAAAAACTCTTCCAAAGATTGGCCAAGGCAAAGAATTTATGACTAAGACTCCAGAAGCAAATATATTAATAACCAAAACACATAAATAAGACTTAGTTAAACAAAAATGTTTCTGCACAGCAAAGGAAATAAGAGAATAGACAACCTACAGAATGGGAGAAAATATTTACAAATGATACATCTGACAAAGGACTAATATCCAGAATCTACAAAGAACTCAAACAAATTAGCAAGAAAAAAACTAAATAACCCCATCAAAAAGTGGGCAAAAGAATGAAAGACATGAATGGATTTTTTCAAAATAAAATACTATATATACTATATACTGTATACACTAAATACTATATACTGATGGCCAAGAAACATGAGAAAATGCTCAACATCATTAATCATTGGGGAAATGTAAATTAAAATCACAATGAAATACCACCTTACCCCTGTCAGAATGGCAGTTACTTACAAGTCCAAAATCAAAAGATGGTGTGGTATAGTAAAAAGGGAATGCCTATACACTGGGAAAATGCAAATTAGTACAACCTCTATAAAAAACAGTACAGAGATTTCTTAAAGAACTAAAAGTAGACCTACCATTTGATCTAGCAATCCCACTACTGGGTTTCTATCTACCCAAAGGAAACTAAGTCATTATATCAAAAGGACACCTGCACCCCAATATTTATCATAGCACAATTCACAACTGCAAACATATGAAATTAACCTAAGTACCCATCAGTAGATTAGTGGATAAAGAAAACTACTCAGCCATAAAAGGAACGACATAATGTCTTTTGTCGAAACTTAGATGGAACTGGAGACCATTATCCTAAGTGAAGTATCTCAGGAATGGAAAAACAAATATCACATGTTCTCAGCTATAAGTGAGAGCTAAATGATGGGTCTATACTGTCATAAAGTGGTGTAATGGACATTGGAAACTAAGGAGGGGGAAGGATGAGAGAGAGGTGAGGGATCAAAAATTACCTATTGGGTATGATGTTACACTAGTCTGGTAATGGGTACACTAAAAGTCCTGACTTCAGCATTATACAATTCATCCATATAACACAAAACCTAACCTAAATCTATTGAAATAACAATAATAAAAATATATATATACATATATTCTTTTGATTGTGATTTGCCTTTTTGACTAATATTTATTTAATTTTTAATTATTTAAGGATATTCTAGATACCATTCTGTTATTTATGATTAATTCTGCTGTGATCAGCAAATATACTCTGTATTATTTGAATCCTTTTATTTTTATCATGACTCATCTGAAAGACAAAAATATTTCCCATTTTAGTAAATGTTGCAAACACTTTAAAAGAATGTATAACCTGCTACTGTTGAGTGTAGTGTTCATGAATGTCAGTTAGGTCAAGTTCACTGATAGTGTTGTTTAAGGCATCTTCCTCTATGCTGATGACCTCCTATTCATTCCATTGGTGAGAAAAGGATGCCTCGTCTGACACGGTCTGAGACAGCCAAACATAAGCACACCCAACTCCAGATGCATGAACAGCAACTTCTTGTCATGCGTGTTCCCAGCAGGGGAAGGAGGGCCCCACACCACACAGTGCCACGGCGGCTTGTGCTCTGTAAGAGGGGGAGCCCAGGGCTGCAGGAGGCAGCTTTATGGGAAGAAGAGACAGTGGTGACCCTTCATCCCTGTGGGCAACTGTGGTTGACTTGCATGGGCTTTGAGGGTGGTGAAACTGAGCAGGTCGAGGACCTTGTGGGTTGCTGGGGGTCCAGCTATAGGGAGTTAGCCAGGTGGGGAGCATTTCCTGTTGGGAGGGAGCACATATTGCTGAGAGCAGGAGAATTCATGGTTAATGTTTTTGGGCCCTGTGAAGCTCAAAGATGTGAGGGCAGCACATGGAATTTTTGGTTTTACAATATCTTCATAAATTATCTCTGAATTATTTCATCAATTGCTGAGAGAAGACTTTTGAAATCTCCAATTATAATTTTAGATTTATCTATTTCTTTGATCTTCATCAATTTATATTTCATGTAAAGCTTCTTTACTGATTTCATACATAGTTAGGACTATTACATCTTCTTGCATGTGATACTGGCGGAGAGAGAGACACATAGAATAGTGGAACAGAGTGGAATATTGAGAAACAGACTGGCACAAATGCATCCCCAGGTTTTTGATAAAGGTACAGAGGCAATTCAATGGAGGGCTTTTCAGCAGATGGTGCTGGAGCAATTGGATATTCACAGGCAAAAGAGAAAAGAACGAAAAAAAGAAAGCACCTCAATATTAACTTTACACCTCATTCCAAAATTAATTCAAAATGGATCACAAACTTAAAAGTAAGATGTAAAACTATGTTTATATTAATTATTGATATATGAGGGCATAAATCTACCATTTTTCATTTGTTTCCTGTTCATTTTCTCTGTTTCTTATTCTTCTGTTCCTCTCACTTCACATTCCTCTGGGTTATTTGTACATATTTTGCAATTCCATTTTGATTTACTAATAGTGTATTGAGTACAGAGTTTTGAAAACTTTTTGTAGGGATGACAATACACGTACATAACTTATCACAATCTAATGGTTTCAAATTTTTATGACCTTGAGTGAAGGAACTTTGCTTTCATTTAGGTTTCTTTGCCCTCCCATTTTATAGACATAATTGTCTTGAGCATTTACTGTACATATGATGAGCACCACATCAGGTGGTATTATAAATTTTTCTTCAGCCATCAAACATGATTTAAGAAACTCATGAGAATGGAATGAGAAGAAATCCACTATCATTCCAAATGGTGTTCCCTGTAAGTAAAGTATCATTTCTCTATGGACGTTTGCAAAGTTTTTTCTTTGTCTTTGGTCATCAGGCTTTAAGTTATGGTGTGTCTTAGCACGATTTCTTGGGGTTTATCCTGATAGAATTTTCCTTACTTTCTTGAGTCTGTGGGTTTAAGTTGCTCACGAAATTTGGGTGAAAAACTTAAACCATTATTTCTTGAATTCCTTTTAGTCTTACTCCCTCTCTTTTCTCCTTCTGGAACTCTTACCATATGAATGTTACCTTTTAAAAAATATTGTCCTATGGGTCCCTGAAAAGTTATTTATTTTTTTCCAGCCTATTCTCTGTTGTTCAGATTGGGAAATTTTATCGCTCTGTTTTCAAGTTCACAGATTCTATCCTCTGTCTTCTCCAATCTACTATTGAGCTTATTCTGGGAGGTTTTTATTTCTGTGACTTTAATTTTCAGTTCTAAATTGTATTTGGTTCCTTTTTTTATGACATATTTTGTTGCTGAGATTTTCTCCTTTTTTTTCAAGAGAATTCATAATTGCTTATTAAAGTGTTTTTGTTTTGGTTGTTTTAAGATCCTGGTCAGATAATTCCAACATCTGATTCATCTTTGTGTTGGCCTCTTTTCTCATTTATATGGTAATATTCCTGGTTCTTGATATGACAAGTAACTTTTAATTATATCCTGAAATTTGGTTATTTCTTTTAATTTTTAAGCACTAGATCCTACTTCATCTTCTTGGTTTAGTGGGCAATCTCCCTGTTGAGGTGTAGCATGAGGGCCAGGAGTGTGTTTCCCTTTGGGCCCTACCAATGCCAACTGGGCATGGGAGGCACTGAGGCACAGGGCCCCTTGGTGCAGATGAGTGGGGTGAATGTTCGGTTCCACCCTGGTTCTGCCTGTATTTTCCTGGTGAAAGTGTAGCATTGACTCACACTACCTCATTTCCTTTGAGTAAGCGTATGAGATCCACTGCCTTCAGGACTCTGAACGCCAGGAAAGGAGATGGGGAAGAGGAGGGCTAAGTGCTGCTATACCTCCCGCCACCTTGTCCGTTTGGTTTGCTATGGGCGGGAATTGGGATGCAGTGGTCATTGTGTCCTTCTCACACTAAGGGGATAGGGGAGCTACCTCACCTCACATTACTTCATTCTGACTCATTGATGGCAGGTGGGAGTGGAGTTATTATAGTTTTTATAGTCTGGACATGGGTTCAGAAAAATATGGCAGAATTATGGAAGTTTTAATTAGTAATGCTTTGGGGAATTTAATTTGTCAGTGGGCATCAATGCCGTCTCAATACTTACATATTTTTGTTCATTGTGTTTCTTGAAATATATACTAACAAATAATTAAAAATAGTAACAATGAGATATACCAAGAGATGGCAGTTATAGAATAAATTGTAACAAAAAGTGAGACATATACAACCTTACAGATAATGTTTGGGTGCATTAATTGATCTACAAAAGCATATACAAAGTCATTAAAATGTCTGAAAATTTTTATAGTAAAATGAAAAATAATCAGAATGTTAATTAATAAAATCAATGCAAAATTGTAGTAAGTAATGATTTCTGGCAAATAAAAATATGTGTTCTCTTATTATTTAACTATTTTTGGCCTAAAACCAGCAATTTTCCCCTGCTTTATTGTTATAATTGACAACTTAATGTTATATATATTTATGGTATACAACATGATGTTTTGATATTTGTATACATTGTGAAATTATTACCACAATTAAGCTAATTAACATATATGTTACCTCACATATTTATCACTTTTCAAATCAGCAGTTTCATAGAATCTAACCTAATAAGTTAAGAAATCAATTATGAGTAGAAATAAGAAATTGACTGGGATAAGTACAAATACCACTCAGAATAAGATAGGTTATGCTATGTACTAACAAACTCTCTGTAGATTACAAAAATAAAAGGTTTATTTCTTGTTCTTGCTACATACCCATTTTGAGCTAGGTGAGGATTTCTTTTCTACACTGGATACACACAAGGAAATAGATGGAGGGAAGTTTTATTCCTCTGCCTCCAAGAACTTGCAGGAAACAGAAGAGGCCACATCATGTAACAGCCTTTAATATTTCAGGCAGGAAGTGACAATGAACAGCATTGCTCACTGTACATACAGGTAGTTAAACATAAACTTTGTTCTTTTTCCTCCAAAAATCATGAAGTAGAATGATTTTGAAGCAGGTATTCTAAAGAAAACCTCTTTGTTGTTCTTGTTTCTATAAACATCTTCAGTTTCTATGTATAAGCAGGCTAATAAATACAGCCTCTAACTATGGATAATTCCCTCCTTTCTATATCAAATATCCTTAAATGATCTTCAGGAACCCTATTACAATTTTCTAAAGCGTTCCTAAAATACAGTTATCAGGCCAAACCCACGGTTTGATCTCTGAATTAATAACCAGTCAGGGACTTATAAGTATCATTGACAATTGCAACTGAAATTCTTTCTGATCTTTATAAGCTTTTAACACTCCTGAAAAATAGTAGCGTGTATGGAAAATGTCCCCATTCCCAGCAATTTAAATTTATTATACAAAGGTGAAAATATGGTTGATAAACCCATGTGCTTTGTACCTCGTTTAAACTTGCACCAATTTTCTCTGATTATGTTGGTGAGAAAGCTGAGTCTATGTTAATATTTTGGATTAGTGGAAAGTTTTTTTTTTTTTTTTTCTGGGCAAGAAAATAGTAACTTAGCTGTTGAGAAATGACATGCTCAAACATTGCCTAACTTGAGGAGTTCAAACTTGTTGAAACTTCTTTTATTATATGTTTGAATGCCTTTTGGAACCAAAAGTGAGGTGAGTAATACTTTTGGCAATTACATGAGTTGTAAGGTGGGTACAATCCTGACCTCTGCTTGTTGGAATTTCATATCAGAAGCCTCAGTGTATACCTCATTTTCTTGAGTCAGCACAATTTCAGGTTAATGAGAATAATTTGTCTGCTTCTTTTATTTCTTTCTTTCTTTTTTTATGGAATGAGGGAGATCTCAGAATCTGTCGTAAGTGATCTATATTTCTGAAGGTTTAGGGCACAGAAAGGGCCTCAGGAGAGAGAAATAAATAATTATCCAGGAACTCAAGAAAGATCAATGTGTGTCTCCATGAAGTTATTTTGGGGTAGGGGTCAGTATGACACCAAAGGTAAAGAGTGTGGAAGATACTTAGAGTTAGAAGAAGAACTTCTCATAAACAAGATTCTAATGATATAAAGAAAGGGTCAGATATTATGGATAATTTATAACTAGATTCAGCTGTCTTAGGGAAGAGGCAAAGTGAAATGATTTTTGTTGATTGTAAACTCTGTGCCAAAATTTGTTACAGGTTATCTATGTTATATTATTTAATCTTCTGGAATGCCATGTGATATAAGCATTAGCATGGTGGTAAAAACCTGGAAATACAGATATACACATAAGTAGACAAGTATTTTTAAAAACTATAAAACATGCATGCAATTAAGTATTATATGACAATTAAAAGAAGGCATTATGTCTATATAAACCACAATAGTGTATTTGAAATAAACTGCACATAATAAAGGGTACAATTTGGTAAACTTTAAGGTATATATGCACCCATTAAACAAATAATGAACATATACTCTGCCCCTAAAAATGTCCTCATGTCCCTTTGCAGGTTCTCCATCCTGCCCTTCTTTATCCGCCTCCCATCCTGAGGCAACCACTGCTTTCTCCTCCCTAGAGATTAGTTTCAATTTTCTGGGATGTTATACAAATTGAATTACACAGTATTTACTTTTTTTTGTCTTGCTTCTTTCCCTCATCATAATTAGTTTGAGATTCACTCATTTGGTTTGTGTCAAAGTTAATTTCTTTTATTTCTATGTAATATTCCATTGTGTGGACACTACCCAACTTGTTTATCCATCACTTGTTGATGAACATTTGGTTGTTTTCATTTTCGGACTATTATAAAAAGAGCTATGAACACTTCTGTTCCTGTCTTTGCATAAACATATGCTTTCTTTTCCTTTGGTAAATACTTACAAATGAGAAGACTTGATCACATAGTAGGCATAGTTTAACTTTATAGGAAACTGTTAAATTGTTTTCCAAAGTGCTTGCACCAATATATATTTCCACAAACAGTGTATTAGAGTTTCAGTTCCTCCACATTATTGCCAACACTTGCTATAGTCATTCTTTCCAATTTTATCCACTATAATAGGTATATAGTGATTTTTTCTTTATATTTCTAGAATGACTAATGCTGTTGACCATCTTTTCATGTGGTTATTTCATCTGAGTATCTTCTTTGGTGAGTATCTGTTCCAATTTTCTGCCTATTTTTTAAAATTCCTTTTTATTTTAATACTGAGTATTAGAGCTCTATAATTATATATTTTAAAATAAAAGAAAGTAAAAAAGCTATATATTTTATATATTCATTTGATAAAGAATATTATGGAATGATACACATCTTTCTGTTAACATTGTTTACCTGAAGATTTGGAGATATTGGTAGATTTGCTGAGAAAAGAAAGAAAGAAGGGCAATACCAGAAAAAAATGTAACATATGTCCGAGGCAAAAAAAAAAAGAGAGAGAGAAAGTAACATATGAAGATAGTTATATAAGTTTATAAAAAGGTACATTACTAGATGATCAACAAAATATTTGACATTTATTTCAAGATGGTGCAATTTTAGGTGATTTTTGACCTCTTTCTTTATACTTTAGCCATATGATTATTTTAGAGTTTGTATAAATAAAAAATCAATTTTCACTGTTGACTAAACGGAATATCAAGCAGTCACTGGGAAGACAGTGGTGACTTGAAGAAGAACCACAAATTTGATTTGGGACACAGGTATGGCATGGGAGAAGACGGCACACTTTGCATGGGCAGCTCGAGTGAGGATCACACACGTTGGTGTTCATTACTAAAGGAAAGCTTGGAGTCACAAGAAAGCTTAGTGATAAAATGATCATAGAAGCACTAAATATTCACTTAATTTTCCGATTCAAGTATTTAGCCCTCCATGTTAAAGTTATACTTTTAGAAAATTGGTGACTATTCCATATATCCAAGAAAGTGTCACCTCAGTGAACTCTGGGGCCTCAGATTTTGGATTTACCTCCCCAACGAGATCTTTTATTTCCATAACTGGTATAAGTGCTTGCACTCAGGTGATTCACTCACCAGCCTCGTTAGTGAATCATTTGTTTGATTAATTAAAAAGCTCAAGAAAGATTTTCTTAGACACCATGGTGATGGCAAGTTTTAAGAAGTTAAATAAATACCCAAATTCAACTATGGTTGTTGGGCGTTTCCTACTTTTAACTATGTGATAGGAAACTTTGACATGAATACAACATCCAAAAATTCAAGAAATTGTAACTGAAAACGAACTTAGAGTTCAACCTGCACAACTCTCACTAGAATAAACAGATATTTATTGAGAACCTGTGTGTGCCTGGCACCATATATCAAAACCTCTAGAATAAAGCTAAACCAAAATTTAGAAGGACATTTATAGTTTTGTGTACATATAAAAATAAATAAAATGCATATCATTTATAACTTCAGTTATATTAGGTACCAAGGAATAACTTTAACAAAATAAAAACAATATCTTTAGAAGCAATTCAGAAAACATTACTGAAATGAATTATAGAATATCTAATAATCATGTTTATACTTACAAAGACATAACATCAAAAAGATGTTAATTCTCTTCAAATTAAAGTATAGATTCAACGAGGTCACAATAAACATTCTTTAAGGGGTGTGTGAGAGAGAGAGAAAGAGAGACATAGATGATTCCATAATTATTATGATATTGTATTGTATAGGGTCAAGAATAACAAAGATCCTCTTGTAGAGGAAGGAAGTTGTGCATCAGCTGATAATAAGAATTATTTGATAGTTTCACTATCTAAGATTTCATGGTGTTGGTAAAATGATGGAAAAATAGAGCAATTCAGAAACAGACCACACATATATGGTCACTTGGCTATGACAAAGTCAGAATAGTCCACTACATTTTCAACAGATGGTAATAGGGCAATTGTACATCTATATGGAGGGGAAACGATCCATTAAAATCAATTTCTAGTGGAGAAATTAATTTCTCATGGATTTTATTTCTAAATTGAATTTCTAGATAAACAATGGTATATACAATTGAATACCACTCATCAATAAAAAGGAATGAGCTACCAGCCATGCAAAAGTGTGGATAGATCTAAACATATATTGCTGAATGAAAAAAGCCAATCTGAAAAGGCTACATAACGGATGATTCCTGTACATGACATTCTGGAAAAGGAAAATGTATAGAAATGGTAAACAGATCAGTGGTTGCCAGGTTTTGAGGTGGGAATGAGATGGAGGAGGAATGAACAGGTGAAGCACACAAGAATTTTTAAAGCAGCAGACCTACACTCTGTGACACTGGAATAGTGCATACACAACACTGTGCAGCTGCCAAAACCCAGAGAGCCTTACAGCAGTAAGAGTGAAACTTAATATACTCAAGTTTGAAAAGAAGAGCATTTAAGAGGTGAAGGATTCCAGAAGGGAATGAAGACTATGACAAAAGAATCTAACTGTGCTGCAAAGGTACGAAACCACCTCACTGAAGCAGGTGGGAAAAGCCGCTGACCTACGGAAGTCTGGAAATGAATAGAGTCTGTACAATAAAATGCAAAAGGAACTAGACACATGTGCTATACTCTAGTTGGTAAAATTGTTTTCATGGGAGTATAGGCGAAGAATTCTGAAAGCACTATATATATATACTGTGATGGAGCAATTAAGTCCATGAATTCCTGATGCTGGGAGTCAGGGCTCCCACTGTTGGAGTGGGACATAGGGAAGCAAAGGGAGGAGGCCAGAAGGGTCCATATGGTCACATATCAGAACTGGGCATGTCAGTGTGAATTTATGTGCTGCAAAATACAAAGATGGCTACATGTAGAAATATTTATAGACGTGTATAGACACATCCATAAACACACGTGTATTTCCTTGCTCTGTCAGCCAGTATAGAGGGCTGAAAGCAATGATACCCCAGTGGCAGTGAGCAGCCCAGTGCCAAGATTGTGGTTCCTAATATCATTCTCCAATAAAAAGTGCCGGGCTCCTTGGTGACATGGCTGATTCTAGGCCTGGCACAGGAAATACACAAGATGTTCCAGGAGCATGTTAAAATGCCAAAAAGGAAAGTCCTCAAAAAACCACAGTGGTAGGGGTATGTCCAAGGGACCCAAGGTCAAAACTCTGCATTCTTCACTTCCAAAATGCATAACTCCAGGCAAAGTGTGGGAAAAACATCAGACAAAGCTCACTGAGGACCATTTTACAAAACACTTAACCAATATTCCTCAACACTGTCAGGGTGATCAAAAGTAAGGAAAGCCTGAGAGAGTGACTAAGACCAGAGGATCCTAATGAGACATGAAAACTAGATGTAATGTGGATCCCAGGACAGAAAAAATATCTTAGGTAAAAATTGAGAAAATCTGAATGAAGCTTTGTGAGCTTTAGTTAATAACATTGGGTAAAAATTAAGGAAATCTGAAGTATGAACTTCAGTTTATAGTAACCGATTAGTATTGGTCATTAGTTGGGATACACCTAACACAGGTGTTAACAGGAAGGGAATGTGGTTCTGGGGCATGGGAGAAATCTCTGAACCATCTTCACAACCATTATGTAAATTTAAAACTATTCTAAATTTAATAGTTAATTTAAAATAACATGAAAGAAAAAGATAAAGTCTTCAGGATATGGAAAGATTAAAAAAAAACAGGAGGAAGAAACACTTTCTATGAAGAAAACATTTGATACAATGTAATACCTTAAAATTAAAACTTATGTTTATTAAAGTATGCCACTAATAAACCAAAAAATCAAGTCACAGAGTGAGGGCAAATGTATATTTACCAAATACATAAGCATCAAAAGGGTTTGTATTGTGAATATATAAAGAACTCCTTTTGATAGAGATGGAAACAATATTTTTTCTTGATGAAATAGGAAATAGAAACTTCCTTAACTGACAGGGGCCATTAGCAAACACACACGAGTATCATATATCATCTATGCTGATGAGATATTAAAAGCATTCCTATCAATAAAACAAACTGAAGAAATGTCATATAAAAGGCATAAAACTGGTAATCAAAATAAAATGTTGTAAAGAATCATCACAGATCAACAAAAAAGACAAAGTACCCAAAAGAAAATGGTCAAGAGATACACAGGGCAGTTTCAAAAGAGGAAATGTGAATGATCAAGGCACTTATAAACAGATGTTCTGCATCACTAAACATCAGATATGTTGATATTGAAACAGTAAGATGCAATTTCACACCAGATGGGCCAAAGTGAAATGCATGTTAGCATTAAGCATGGGCTAACACACAGGGAAATGGCAAGTCTCATGTTTGCTGGGGAGAAAATAAATTGGCATGAAGATTTTAGAGAGCAATTTTGCAGTAGCTAGTAAAACTGAATTTATGAAATGTTGTGAATCTAAGAAAGCTTCAGAGAAATTCTTAGTCATGTGCATGAAATATCTTGTTCTTTGTAGCACAGTTTTGAGGGCAGGGGAGGAGAGTGAAAACAAAACTACACGTGTATAGTTAGGTCAAACGTTGACATCTATCCAAAGGCAGCGTTGTGGAGACATAGCTGGAGTCTCTGGGTTCAAACCCTGTCAGCCAGATTCCTGGCCAGGTCCCTGGTTTGTCGTGCCTCTGTGACCTCTTCTGTAACACGCAGATAATGATAAAACCTGCCTAATGCGATTACTCTGAGGTTACAATAGACAGTGCATGGGCTTTGCTTAGAATTGAGCCTAGCATACAATAATGCTGGTAAGTTTGGTTAATTATTAGTATAATTACTCTGAATATGAATTATCAGCATATGAATTCACTTGAGCTATATGCATCGAATGGATAAATTTAAACAATACATAATGAATCACATAACAGGATATCTTTTCGGTAAGAAATCAGGAACCTCTTTCTATACAGGAACAGCTAATGAATATTTTATGCTTTGGTGACCATTAAGGTCAACCTACTCAACTCTGCCACTGTAGCCCAGGAGCACATTTCACATAGAGAGTGTTCCATTGAGGTGCCTCTGCTTGCTTTTTTTTTTTTTTTCTTTTTCCCAGATCATTTTATTCCTTTTCTTCAATAATATCTGCTTGTTTTCCTGCTGGCTTTCACCTCTCAGCTTTATCTTTGCGATAAATATGTCCCGGGACATTGGGCTCTTGTGAGAACTAAGAGGTGGTTCACATAAACATCTAGCCTGGTACAGAGTGCACAGCAGTTGCTAGGTACCTGCCAGCTTTGTAACCATAGAACCAGACCAATCTAGTTCAACTTTTATGTAACAGAGGTGTGAGTTGTTTTCCAGTTGCCATGGACCCCAGGTTGTGGATCATGTAACCCAAGCATGCCCAGAGAAACCAAGCATGCAACTGCAGCTGGAACCTAGGTGCTCGGATCAAGGAATAGGAACTGAATTAAGATGCGGACACTTCATGACATGATCCATGATCCAATCAGATTAAGCCCTGGTGTTATTCCATGGCATCATCCAATCAGATCATGCTTCCCAGCAGCACCTTATTGCACATGATCCAATCAGATCACACTTCATTACCCTCTGCCTATAAAACCTGCCCCAGCCCACAGCTCAGAGAGACAGATTTGAGCATTTTCTCCCGTCGTCTTGCTAGTCAACTTGCAATAAAGCTTTCTCTTTTCTCAAAAGCCGGTGCCACTGTGTATAGGTTGGCTTCTATACACAGTGAACAGCAAGCCCTTGCTCAGGAACAGCCTCTCTCGTGCTTCATCTGCTGTGACCCTGCTCTGTCAAAAAGAGCCTAAGGTATTCTGAAAATATTTCATCTATTTTTTTTTAAGATGACATGGAAGCATGCTTTTGGTCTTAGAAAGATTTTCACCAAAAGTGATTAAATGCAGTTTGGACATTTAAAGAGGCAGGCTTCGATCATGAGGAAGCTGGGCTTCTGTAGAGTGGGCTTTTCCCTGATGGCTCCAAGTAAAAGAGATGTTTCACTCTTGTGGCTGGGGATGCCTGCAGGCACACGACATTCATCTTTCTGAGTATCCTCCCAGGTGTTTGGTTTCAAGCCACCCCAAAATGCATCATGTGAATTCTTGTTGTCCTTTATAAGTAATGAAACAGGTTCCCTAAGTCTGCTGAGACCAGCCATTTCTTTTCAACATTTCCTGCCCTGTGGTCACAGCCTGGTTCTTGCTTGAGTGCCGGGTCTGGCAGGAACCACCCAGGGCAAGTTGACATTAGAAAACCCTTGTTCCTCTACCCGATGAGCTCACTTGTATTTCATGGACAGCAAAAGGCCTCTGCTTAAATAATGAAGGAGGCCCCTGCTTCTCACTCCCCTTTGCTTCCCTAACCCTTTTTGACAAATGTTTTTACAGGTGCAGGTCAGCTTTTTTTTCCAGGAAGCTGGAGAAGGTTAGATAGCCTCTGGCCATACATAGCCATCACACAGGTTCTCCTGTGCCCCCCATGTGTGATGTAACATCCCTTCCTGTATATTCTCTGACATTGGCTTATTCTTCCTTAACTTCCCTCTCTCCCCTCGCTGGTGCTGTGGCCTTGATGGCTTGGTACAGCCTCAGTATAGTCTGCACATAGCAAACAAATGCAGAATTGTCAGAATCACACCAGCACACAAAAGCAACAGCCTGCAATGGTAACCACTAGGTTGGGTGGAATGCCTTCGATTGCTCCCCATCAGTGGAAGGCTGACGAATCATTCTCCTGACCGTGCTAGGAAAGGCAGGCTAGCACCTGAGCCTTCCATTCACCATCCAGATTCCCTGGAGGCTGAGGCTGCCTGCTCCCCCTCAGGTGCCCAGGAAAGCAGTTTCCGGGCTGTGGGCTGCTCTCCCTAGCTCCAAAGCCTTGAGCAGAACAGAGCAAAGCACCCCACTAGCAAAGAAAGCACTCTCGGCTTCATTCTCTCCTGCTCAGGCTTTCCCAGCTTCTCCATCACTTCTCTGTCCTCTTCCCAGAGTCATTCTCAGCCCACGTTACCCTCACTTTCTCCTCCAGCCAGTCCTCTCCTGGGAGCTGGCGCTCAGGGCCTGGACGCAAGCTGGAGCTCCTGAAGCCAGACTGGGCAGGGGCAGGCTCAGCGCTAAATGTGTTCTTGTCCACGTGGCTAAATGTGTTCTCGTCCACTTGCCATAGTATTGTGTCGTGTGTAGTTAATTCAGTTAAATAAACTTGTACTGAACACTTAGCCCCTGTATTATTTTTTTATTTAAAACTACTTGAATATCTTGAACATTTTAATTATTTACTTAGGTACATCTCCATTTTCCGTATATGGATTCCAAATAGCTTTTAATAAAAACCTAATTTTTTAGATGATTATACAGACTTAAAAGTAAAATGGAATAAAAAGTAACTGATGGCTATTAGTCTCTAAATGGACATTACATATATGGCATTACCATTGCAACTCTACATTTTCAAAGAACTCTGCACGGTAAACATTTTACTTCCCATTTATACCCAGAGAACTAAGGCTGGTGAGGCTTCCCATCCACCAGTTCCTAGTGGCTGTGCACCCACCGCCCAGCACCCCAGCCCTTTCCAGTGCAGGCCCCCCTCCCAGTAGCACAAAACAGCAACAGCACAAACTAGATCTGACCACGAAATTTCAATGAGCTTCATAGCGGCCAAGGTAAAGAGGGAAAAAAGCAAGGCTCATTGTGTAGTATTTCCCTAAGAATATTCAAAAGAACTCTAATCCTGCAAAGATTTTTTTTGCAAGAAAAAGAGTTCTATTGGCCAAAAAATTTGAGAGGACCTGCACTTTTCAGGGAAATGTCACAATGTATGTCAGAATGTTGAAGGCTTGGCACTGCTTTCCAATTGCATCATGATTAACTGTATTTACCCAGCATTTCCCAAATGTAAATACAGAACCTTTGTTTTAAAAAAACATCTTAAATCTCTCACAGAACTAATAAGAAACTAAACACATTTACATGCTGGCTAAGTAGGAGGAGTCATACCAGGTCACAAGGAGAAAAACTTTTTCCTGGCCATGAGTAATGGGTGGATTTTGGATGATGGTTCTATACATAAAGTGGTATTAGATAATGTATTTAATACCAATTTTATTTAAAAGAATCCAGAAATGTGCTATGTGACATATTGTTAAATCTACATGTGATAAATCACAGCTCAGCAAGGCAGTTTTAAGAGGGTCAAAGTAATGTTAAGTCAGAGCTATAGTTGGAGTATACTGACTCTTTAGCTCAGTCTGTCAAGGAGAGAACAACATTTTCTCCCAGACTCCAGAACATGCTATGCTTGGCATATGCGAATTCCCAGTCAAATGGAGTCTGCTGAGCTTCCACTGCTTTACTTTGGTTTAATGACACTTTGTTGATTCAAAGGAGAAGGAGTTTATGAAAATATTCCCTTCTTAGCATCTTTCATCAAAGTTCTCCAGACTCCAGAACATGCTGCCATCCAAAGACTTCTAAAAGAGAGAAGTGTCATGCATTGTTTGTGCTTGGTTCAGAAACATGATTATGGTATTTTCTTTGAAGTACATATGAAGTTGTCAGTTAAGTGGAGATGAGTTTGGCAGAGAATGTTTCTGGATTATACAGTCCAAAAACTTCTTCAAAAATATTTTAGTTATTTCAGTGGATTCAAAATAGTTCCAGTATTTTTTCTTTTTCTAATTCTGCACCAGTTTTCTGACTCAGCCCTTCCATTTGGTTGAAGAGAATGCAGGAAAACTGAATCACGTTTGAATGCTCTGAGTTTCCAACTCTGAAAATAGCTGTTCCACTGCACAGAAACCTCTTTTATTAGCTGCATGTGACTAAACACGAATCAGACTCTGCATGCAAGCCACTGTGTGTGGACTTCCTGAAATAGCACAGGCCTGTGACTCTGTTAATCTACCATGTCCACACAGATGGGTATTTTTGAATTATCTTGGAATATATCCAGGTGCCATTGAGCATAAAGCATGAGTACCAAAACTCCCCATTTAGCTGGAGCTGAGCAGGTTCTAGGCAAATTGTTTTTGGTATAAGTGAGCAAATGAAGGCGTTTTTTGTTTTTGTTTGTTTGTTTGTTTTTGTTTTTTTTGCGAATTGTCATGGTGTCTTAGTCTAAACAAATGGGAAACATGGAAACCAAAGGGCACTTGGCAGGGAGGGAGGTAGTGTTCCATTGGTACAGTGTCAACTGTTGCCAAACAATCAATGAGGTAAAACAATGGTAAATTGGTGGTGCAGCAATAATTGGAGGTATAAAAATTAAGAGGAGGTCGCAGAGAATTCTCCTGTACTCAGAATGTCTCCATATTTGGTGGGAGTTCTGCGGCAGATTTCCAGTTTCTATGAGGGTTACTTGGAAGAATAAGTTAGGGCTTCAGCCCTTTCATCTTTCAAAGACTGGCTTAACTTTCATTCTTTTTCTGTATATGCTACAAACAGTTATTGAGCATCTATTGCATGCCATGTACTGGGTTAGGCCCTGGAAATACAACTGATGAATGGACGCTGGCCCTTATTTTCAAAGAGTTTATAGGCTAGTGAAAATACTGTCAGGTAAACTGGTCCAGGGTGATATATTTTAATCTCTGGACAGGTATATAGACACTTAAACTGGGGCCTCATCTAGCTTTATGTAGGTAGAAGGTGGCTTCCAAGAGGAAAGACAATCTAAGGTGGCAATCTGAAACTGAAGAATGGGCAGAAGAAAGGTTGGGAAAGAGTCAGCCAGGTGTGGCTTGTGGGTGGGGAGAAAGGCGATTTGGACACAGGCGCACACACAGAGAACACCACGTACGGCTGAAGGCAGAGGCCAGAGTGATGCTTCCACAAGCCAAGGGGCAGGAACGACTGCTACGAAACCACCCGTAGCTGGGAGCGAGGCCTGGAACAGATTGTTCCTTCACAGGCTCAGAAGGGAAGCGTGTTCTGCTGGGGAAGTGTTCTGCTGACACTCTGACTTCATCCTTCCAGTTTCCAGAACCGTGAGAGAATGAATTTCTGTTGTTCAGGCCACAAAGGCTGTGGCGCTGTTTGGCAGCCTTAGCAAACTAATATGATTGTTAAGAGCATGTTATTCCCATTCTTCTTCATTTTGTACACTCTGTGTGTGTGTATGTGTGTGTGCGCCCATGTGCATGCAATGCCCACCCTTCCCTAATCTTCTGGAAAATCCCTCTTCATCTCCAATATCCATCCCAGGCGTCTCTCCTCTGCAGCCCTCACCAGCCCATCCCAGATGGAGCTGACAGAGCCAGGCTCTCTTTCCTCTATGTTCCAAGGGGACCTAAACCAGCCCCTGTCTGTAGCACTTAACAGACACCCTATGTTGTCATTACCGATGTCTTTGCCACTAAAGTGATCTCCTGGCGGGGAGGGAGGGAACTTATTTTCTCTCTCCCTACTCTTGATCTTGAGTATGATCAAGTGTTGACTCCAGGAAATGGGAGTTAAGAAAATGACTTGGAAATTCATGAGACTGTTGTCTCTTCTTATTGCCTAACGTAATGACCAATAGATTTCCAAAGTGCACAAAGACCATCCTCCTATAATGGGCCATAAAACACACAGTTGTTTCCTTTGGAGGTCACTGGGGGCCATGACTCCTCCCTGGTGACCATATTATTTCAGCTGAGTGCAGACATCACTGATATCCAGGGGACCTGAGTGCATCTGTTGCTTCTGGTTTGCTGCCACCGTCTTACTCCCTGTGTGCTGGCAGCTTCGTCATATGTTTTTCTCCCTCAGTGTAAATGAAACAAGAATACAAACACAAGCATTTAAGGGAGGGATTTTTGTGTGGCAATATTATAATTGGCTAAAAGAAAAATTGTCTATTTAGGAAAAGACATGTATGAGGGAGATTTTGAAGAAAAATCAGTGAAGTTTGGTAAATAATTGGATGTAGATTCTAGATGGGGTCAGATCTGTCTCAGTGTGTTCACTTACTGGGCAGTTGAGTGAATATTGGTGCAGCACCAAATTCAGAGACACCATGGCACACACCTCTCTCCCAGCGGAGTCTCTGTCCAGCTTCCCGCGCAGTCAGCCCAGCACGCTTCACTCTTCAGCCATGCGAGACACCTGGATGCTGTGAGCTTTCTCCTTCTACTGCACTATCCTAAACCCCTCTGCCCTCTCACCTGCTTATCACACACTGTCTCACCCCACCCCAGTGTCACCTCCTATAGCTGGATTCTACTCTTGCTCTTCTTTGCTGAATGGAATCCCCCCACCCCCATTGGTGCTCACACATCATGACATACACCAGGCTATGCAAGGACTGTTCACCCACTTCCCCTGCTGGCGCTGGGAGGTTCTGAACTAAGGGACAATAGGCATAAGAGACAAATAGAATTTTTTTTAAAAAGCATCAGCTTGTTACAGATAATGCTGGATGAAGCAAAACCAGTAGTTTTCTTGTTCTCTTCCTGCTAGACAGAATGTAGCCAGTCTCAGAATAGCTCCCTCCAAGTGGCTGAGCCCAGTTTACCAAGCCGAGAAGATAAGAGTAGAAGATCAGTAGGTTCTCCTTGAAGTCAGGACAACCACAAATTCTGGGAAGATTTCACTTTCCTACAAAATAAGCCATGTCCCAATCTTGTCCCGCAAGAATGAGATCCTGGGCGAGGGAGAGAGAGGAGAAGCTTCCATTCTGGCAGTTTGAGAGGGCAGAGTTCTGATTTTAAGGGCAAGGACAGAAGAGCAAGGCAAGAGGAGAAAGCCCAGAATGGGTCTCTGTTACTCTCTGTAGCAGTACCCTAGATACCACCTTCGCAGAAATGACCACAGTTGAAAGTAAGCAGTTTGTTGTCACTTAGTTGCTATTATCTGTCTCCCTCTCAAGATTATAAACTCCTCAAGGGTGGGCACAATATCTGTTTTATTCGTGAATGCATAAACTTAATTCTTAACCAGCACTCGATAATGTTTTTGTTACGTGAACATGGGAATAAAAGCCAGTGGTAAGACGTGGAAAGAGAATGCCCAGACGTGCCCTCCAGGCAGGGCATGTGCAGCAACGAGTTCAGAGACACAGGGAAGAACATGACGAGAATAAGTGTCATTTGCCATCTCAGCTGTGGATCGAGTGTGTGAACCGACCCAGGAGTTCACACGCTGACCAGGGTCCTGCCTGGTTCTGGGGTGCGCTGGAGCACACTAAGTGAGAGGGAAAGGGCTTGAAATGAGACCATCTCCAACGTGCCTGCCTCAGTCACGTGCGACCCTGTCGTGGCCTTTACATACGCACCACGCCTTGATGCTTTTCACGTGTTGGGAAGGGTCTAGGGAGGGAACTTGTTCTGGTCACCATGCTCTGGCTTCCGGCAAGAATACGTACAAGCCTGAGCTCCCCGGGGTCTCCCCGGCTGCGGTGGACACCACAAACACTCGAGGAGCTTATTAAAATATGTGTGGCTGCATCACATCTCAGGCAGGGAAAACAGGTAAAGATCTTGGGGTCACCAAGGAGGAGGTCCTGCTCTCAGACTTCACTAGTGTCTCTAGCCCAGGGCTGCCATCTCCACCTCTGTTCCTGTGGCAAAGATACTTCCAGACCACAAGATTCTTTCTTTCAGGGATCCGTTGTCTTTTCTCTTAGGGGTTCATTGTCAACATAAGCTGCTGCCTTCTTGCCTTTCCTTGTAATCTTCAGTATCCTCTAATACAGGGGAACTGATGTCGTATTCGCTTTGTGATTATGGGACTTGAAGATCACGTATTGTTAGTTACAATGCGGATGTAAATGGTTATTCAAAGTTTCTGTAAACAAAAGCCACATTTCTAGAAGGTGAAAAAAGTGAGTCAGTGATAGACACATGTCATTCTATTCTATAAAATTTCTCACCAGAATCATCTAAACATGAGTTTCATGCAGCTGTTTTGTGCCGTAGTGAAGCAGGTTTTCCCTCCACAGGTCTCAGCAACAGACCAAGTCTAATCAAGAGGAGAAAGGGCAGAACACTAGTGAAATGCCTGGTGAAGTGAAGCAAAGAGGGCAGGCTCAAGTTTCATCCCGCCATCCGCCATAACTGGCGGTGAGTGCCCAGGCAGGTGCAGGTTCCTCTGTCTCTCCACATCTTTTTGTCTCAGGGAGGAGGGAAGGGAAGTCACAGTGGGTTGGGCCAGCAGTTTTCAGGGAAGTGCCTGGAAACCTGGAAGGCTGGAGGAAGCTAGAGGAAGAGGAAGCAGATTGGTTGGACTTCAACCCAACCCTGAAACCCTGCCCTGCCCCCTGCCCTTACCTATTTGTATATTGGCTTCCTGTAGAGGTTCTATTTACACCAATGCTGTGGAGCAAATGTTTTCAGAAAATTCAGGTGGATAAAGATGGTCTCCAAGGTGTGCACTAGTCAGTCTTTTGGATGCAACAGAAGACCAATTCAAATCAGCCCCGGCAGCAAAGATGATTTATTATCTCAAAGTTTCCATGGGTCAGAAACTGCACAACACGGTTACCTCTTTCTCCGCACAAGGTCAAAATCAAGGTGTTGTCTGGGTTTCATTCCCTTTTTGAGGCTCTGGCAAGAATCCACATCCAAGCTCATTCAGGTTGTTGCTGGTTTCAGCTATCTGTGACTACAGGACTGAGGGTCCCATTTCGTTAGTTGGGAGCTGCCTGTATTCCTCATCAGAGTGCCCCTTTTATCTTCTAGCCAGCAGTGGTGTGTAGAGTCCTTTTCATAATTAAGCTCTGCCTCACTTCTCCTGCCAAAGCAGTTGGCCTCCAGCCAGAGAAAGGCCTCCACTTGTGAGGGCACAGCTGACAAGCTTGATCCATCTGGGTAGTCCTAGATATTCTCCCCATTTAAGGTCTATAGCTTTAGTGACTTCTGCAAAGTTCATTTTGCCACATAACACTCAGCTTGATGGAAACAACATAAAATAAGATAATAATCATACACCATACATGGTCAGGCCCTAAAATAAGATAGGGGACTCCCCAGCCAGTGGAAATTAAGAAAAGGTATTCAAATCTGAGGAATGAAGAAAAGATATTCAATTTTCTTAGATCCAGTAAGGTTTGCTTTATGAATCTGGGTGCACCTAAGTTGGGTGCATATATATTTAAAATTGTTATCTCTTCTTGTTGAACCGTGCCCTTCACCATTATATAATGACCCTCTTTGTCTTTCACTACTTTTGTTGGTTTAAAAACTAAATCTCTGAAATTAGAACTGCCATGCCAACCTTTTGGCTTCCACTTGCTTGGAATACTGATCTCCACCCTTTTACTTTTAGTCTATATGCATCCTTGCAGGTTAGATGTGTTTCCTGAAGACAGCATATACTTAGCCTGTATTTTCTTATCCATTCAGCCAGCCATGTCTCTTGAGTGGAAAGTTTAAGCCATTCACATTTATTGAGAGAACTGATAGATAAGGTAGATTACTGTTCATTCTGTTGGGTTGGATGTTGTTGCTTTGATTTCTCTCTTGAGCCATTATAATATCTGGCCTTTAATCTTTGGTTTTTGGTTGTTTTTATAATTCAACAACCCGCTGATGGCACAAGACAGATCCTCCAAACAGAAAATTAATAAAGAAATAAAGGACTTAAACAAAACTCTAGAACAATTGGGTCTGACTGACATTTACAGGACATTCTACCCCAAATCCACTGAATACACGTTCTTCTCATCAGCACACGGGACATTCTCTAAGATTGACCATATCCTAGGACACAAAGTAAACCTCAAGAAATTTAAAAAAATAGAAATCATACCATGTATCTTCTCAGATCACAGTGGAATAAAAGTAGAAATCAACCCTAACAGAAACTCACATTTTTACACAAAATCATAGAAATTAAACAACCTCCTACTAAATGATTACTTCATAAATGAAGAAATGAAGATGGAAATTAAAAGATTCTATAAACAAAATGACAATGGAGAAACAAGTTATCAAATCGTCTGGGACACAGCTAAAGCAGTTCTGAGAGGAAAGTTTATCTCCATAAATGCCCATAACCAAAAGTCAAAAAGATCACAAATAGACAATCTAATGAAACAACTCAAAAAGCTGGAAAAAGAAGAACAGACCAACCCCAAACCCAGCAGAAGAAGTGAAATCAACAAGATCAAATCAGAACTAAATGAAATTGAAAACAGGGAAGCCATTCAGGAGATTACTAAAACAAAAAGTTGGTTCTTTGAAAAAATAAACAAAATTGACATGCCATTGGCTAAGCTAATGAAAACCAGAGAAGAGAAATCTCTAATAAGCTCCATCGGGAACAAAAAAGGAGATATCACAACTGATCCCAAAGAGATACAAGATATAATTTATGAGTACTACAAAAATCTTTATGCACACAAACTGGAAAATGTGGAGGAAGTGGACAAATTTCTACACACAGCCTCCCTAGGCTCAACCAGGAAGAAATAGATTTCCTAAACAGACCAATCTCAACAGCTGAAATAGAAACAGCAATTAAAAATCTCCCTAAAAAGAAAAGTCTCGGTCCAGATGGTTTCACACCTGAATTTTACCACACTTACAAAGAAGAACTAGTACCTATCTTGCAGAAGTTATTCCACAACATCGAGAAGAACGGAAACCTCCCTGACACCTTTTATGAAGCGAATATTACTCTGATACCAAAACCAGGAAAGGATGCAACAAAAAAAGAAAACCAATATTTTGGTTTACAGACCAATATTTCTAATGAATATAGATGCAAAAATTTTCAACAAAATCTTAGCTAACCGAATCCAGATGCTTATCAAAAAAATAATCCATCACGACCAAGTGGGCTTCATCCCAGGGATGCAGGGATGGTTCAACATACGTAAATCTATAAATGCAATTCACCACATAAACAGAAGCAAAAACAAAGACCACATGATTCTTTCAATAGATGCAGAAAAAGCTTTTGACAAAATTCAACACCCTTTCATGATACGAACACTTAAGAAAATAGGCATAGAGGGGACATACCTAAAACTGATACAAGCCATATATGACAGACCCATAGCCAACATCATACTGAATGGGGAAAAATTGAAAGCATCCACTTAGAACTGGAACCAGACAAGGCTGCCCACTATCTCCACTTCTATTCAACATAGTGCTGGAAGTCCTGGCTACAGCAATCAGACAGGAAAGTGGAATTAAAGGTATCCAAATAGGGGCAGAAGAGATCAAACTTTCACTGTTTGCTGATGATATGATATTATATTTAGAAAATCCCAAAGATTCAATGAAGAAACTCCTGGAACTGATAAATGAATTTAGTAAAGTCTCAGGATACAGAATCAATACACAGAAATCAGAGGCATTAATATACGCCAATAACCATCTAATTGAGAACCAAATCAAAGACTCAATTCCCTTCACAATAGCAACAAAGAAATTAAAGTACTTAGGAATATACTTAACCAAGGAGGTAAAAGACCTCTACAGGGAGAACTATGAAACACTGAGGAAGGAAATAGCAGAGGATGTAAACAGATGGAAATCCATACCATGCTCGTGGATCGGCAGACTCAACATCATTAAAATGTCTATACTACCCAAACTGATCTACAGATTCAATGCAATACCTATTAAAATACCATCAGCATTCTTCACAGATATAGAAAAGATAATTTTACGCTTCGTATGGAACCAAAGAAGACCCTGAATATCAAAAGCAATTCTAGGCAACAAAAACAAAATGGGGGCATTAATATGCCAGATATCAAACTATACTACAAAGCTGTAGTAATTAAATAAATATTGTATTGGCACAAAAAATAGGAATATTGACCAGTAGAACAGATGTGAGAATCCTGATATAAAACCATCCTCATATAGCCATCTAATCCTTCACAAAGCAGACAAAAACATATGCTGGGGAAGAGAATCCCTTTTCAATAAATGGTGCTGGGAAAACTGGATAGCCACCTGTAGAAAGCTAAAACAGGACCCACACCTTTCACCTCTCACAAAAATCAACTCACGCTGGATAACAGACTTAAACCTAAGGTATGAAACTATTAGAATTCTAGAGGAAAATGTTGGAAACACTCTCCTAGACATCGGCCTAGGCAAAGAGTTTATGAAGAAGTCCCCAAAGGGAATCATAGCAGCAACAAAAATAAATAAATGGGACATGATCAAACTAAAAAGCTTCTGCACAGCCAACGAAACAGTCATGAAAGTAAACAGACAACCTACAGAATGGGAGAAAATTTTTGCATCCTACGCATCTGATAAGGGGTTGATAACTAGAATATACTTAGAACTCACAAAAATCAGCAAGAAAAAATCCAATAACCCTATTAAAAAATGGGCAAAGGACTTGAACAGAAACTTTTCTAAAGAAGACAGAAGAATGGCCAACAAACATATGACAAAATGCTCAACATCTCTAATCATCAGGGAAATGCAAATCAAAACCACAATGAGATATCACTTAACTCTAGTGAGAATGGCCTTTATCAAAAAGTCTCCAAATAACAAATGCTGGCATGGATGCGGAGAGAGAGGAACACTCCTACACTGCTGGTGGGACTGCAAACTAGTTCAACGTCTGTGGAAAGCAATATGGAGATACCTTAAAGCAATACAAGTGGATCTACCATTTGATCCAGCAATCCCATTACTGGGCATCTACCCAAAAGATCTGATGACACTCTACAAGAAAGACACCTGCACTTGAATGTTTATAGCAGCACAATTCATAATCGGAAGGCTGTGAAAACAGCCCAAGTGCCCATCAATCCAAGAATGGATTAATAAAATGTGGTATATGTATACCATGGAGTACTATTCAGCTTTAAGAAACAATGGTGATATAGCACATCTAATATTTTCCTGGTTAGAGCTGGAACCCATACGACTAAGTGAAGTTTCCCAAGAATGGAAAAACAAGCACCACATATACTCACCAGCAAACTGATATTAACTGAGCAGCACCTAAGTGGACACATAGGTACTACAGTAATAGGGTATTGGGCAGGGGGAGAAGGGAAGGGAGGCAGGTATATACATACATAATGAGTGAGATGTGCACCATCTGGGGGATGGTCATGCTGGAAACTCAGACTTGTGGGGGGAGGGGGGAAAGGGCATTTATTGAAACCTTAAAATCTGTACCCCCATAATATGCTGAAATAAAAATAAATAAATAAAATAAATAAAATAAAAATATTTCCAGGAAAAAAAAAAAAGACATTCTAATCTGAGGGATGAGCCCTCGCTAACGCCACATAGGAACAGGTTGAAAGACAAAGGGATCTGGCGTTGAGTGTCCACCAGAACACAAGACATGAAGGTCCACCAAGCACTGAGATCCCTGGAAGGTAAATAAGAAAGGCCCCCCTCCATGAACAAGAAGGAAGAGAACCTCCATCTGCAGCCTGCAGGGATAGCAAGGAAACAAATTTTTCCTGAGGCTTTGCTTGGAAAATAATTTCAGAAGCCAGACATAGACACATGGTGGTGTTCCTCCTCCACAAATGTTGAGTTATTCTAGATCACATGCCCAATGCACCCCCTACCCTGAGTGCTGAGCATAATTTTCTTATGACCTTTTCTTAGGCTTATTGTAGCTCCCCAGAGATGTCTACACCCTGGTCCCTGGAACTGTGAATATGTTGTGTTATATGGCACAATGAACTAAAAGGACAAATACACAATAGAATATGTCTATTAGTTACTTATTAAGCAAAACAAATCTTGATATAATGAACAGCAAGTTTCATCCAAACACCATTATTAACATCTTACAGGTACTAGTGAAATAAAGTCAGAAACTAATGAAGACAAATACCACAGAAATCACAAAACTGAAAAAATAACATGTTTGGGATAGTATGAAACATTTATACCTAATGGAAAATAAAAACATCACAGACACAAATCTGGGGAGAACTGCTAAAGCAGATCTAAGAATCAAATTTATAGCTTAAAACCGTATTTAAGGAGCTCAAAATTTAATAAACTAGCAATTCTAATAAGATATTTCAAAACTCAAAACAGAGTAAATACAACTTTTTTAAAAAAATAAAAACAAAATAGATAAGATAATAAATAAGAGAAGGTATCAACAAGACCATTAGAAAGACTGAAAATAAGAGTGAAGCTGGTTTGTTTGCATCAAATGTAGGATTAGGCAAGTGTTACAACCATGAATAAGATTTTTCAAAGTACAAGAATGCACTATAAACAGCTATACCAATGAATTAAGAAATAAAATAACAACTTGGAAAAAATAGTTGTATGACAACAGAACTCACTCAAAAAGAATCAGAAACTAAAATGCACTTATAATCAATAAATACTGAGTGTTTAGTCTACATAGATGTATACATACATACTCTCAATGTGGAATCAAAATCTCTACTAATCTGAATACTTAGGACAGTTTTCTAAAATTGCTAGGGACTCAACCCTAATTTTATACCAAATGTTCTAGGGCACAGAAAATAAAGAAAAACCTTCCAATCCATTGTATGATGATTGCATAACATTAATATCACCAACAAGGAAATACTGCACAAGTATTCTATGTATTAGTTTGCTCAATACTTTACCTTATGTAAAATTAATAAATAACAGTCATTAGGTTTAACATTTATAAGTGATTCAATATTTATAAATATTTATAAATGTATTAGTGTAATTCTTCATTGGTTGATGGAAGGAGAATAACCATATGACCATCTTAATTGAGGCAGAAGAAATATTTGATGAAATCCAATATTTATTCCCATGAAACAAGGAGAGGAAGAAATTTCTACATTTTCCGTGGAAATCTTAACAAACTGCATAAATAATGGTGACACGCTAGATGCACTCCTTTAGAGTCAAGACATAGAGCAGTGTCCTGCTGTCGTACTGCCTGTCTGCCTGCATTGTACAGGACATCCTACAGGGCAAATTAAGACAGAAAAGCACGAAGAAATGTAAGGAAAGAATACAAACTTGTCATTATCTATCAGTAATGTTCACATAGAAAATCTAAGGAAATCTATAATAATCCATCAGATCTAACAAGAGCGTTTAGCAAGTTTCCTGGAGTTTCATGGCTATCAAATCAATATAAAAGATGAATAGCATGTTCTTACATCTTGTGCCAATTTTGGTGCTATTTATTTGTGAAATTTTAAAAATTCTTCATAGTATTATTTTTAATTTATAAGAGTTTATTTTTTAATGTTTTTATTTCAGCACATTACAGGGGTACAAATGTTTAGATTACATATATTACCTTTGCCCCACCCGAGTCAGAGCTTCAAGTGTGTCCATCCCACAGATGGTATGCACCACACCCGTTAGGTGTGCACGTACCCATTCCCCCTTCCCCTACTCCTATCTGCCCGACACCCGATGAATGTTACTACTATATGTGCACTTACGTTTAGAAGAAAATGTTGGAAAAACTCTTATAGACATTGGCCTAGGCAAAGAATTTATGAAGAAGACCCCAAAGGCAATCACAGCAACAACAAAAATAAATAAATGGGACCTGATCAAATTAAAAAGCTTCTACACAGCCAAGGAAACTATCATGAGAGCAAACAGCCTACAGAATGGGAGTTTGTTTATTTTTATTTCTTTTTTTGTTTGTTTGCTTTCTCCTCTCCTCTGATCATTCCTCTCCTGACTACCCACTGTGAATTAAGACTTTTACTGAGTTAGGAGATAGACATGACATTGACCTGAATCTCTGCCTGTGTTAAAGTCAGGGGAAAAAATGCATCTTCATGTCTTATTTTCCACTTGATTTTCCAGGCTGGATCCCCCTTCCCTCTGCCTTATGCATGAGAAAGTTGACCTGAACAACCTTGGGGACTTTCTCACCCTCCAGGGAAAGTTAAAATATAAGCAACACAACATACCAGGGGACACCCGACAGAGATAAGTGCCATGATAAGTCCTGAGAAATGTGGAATTTGAGTCGTGCCTCTTCCTCTGGTGACTCGTTTTGTAGTGCAACAGCTAGAGGAGCTCTGGAGAATGGGAATAAATTCAGATAAGCTCAAGGAGGTGGCAGGGCCAAACGCATCAGGGACGATGATAAGAGGTTGAGATAAACCCTAGCAGGTGACAATGGCAAACATCTGTAGAACCAGATGTGGTATATTTTTTTTTTTTACTGGACACATCCCCTGGCTTTGGGGAGGTAGCTAGGTAGCTACTGATGTGGTGAATTTCCCCCCACTTTGCCACTCCCTTCACTAGAGGACAACAGAGCTCATTTGCAGGGCAGCACCTGCAGGAAAGTCGCCTCTGGGCTCTGTGGACTCCCCGGCTTTCTCTCACTCCTGCGGGAACTTTGGTCTACCCAGAGGCTGTCATGCTCTGCTGTTTCTTAGTTGATATCAGGCTAACTGAATCTGGTAAGCATAGGTAAGGATACCTGAGAGGCCTGAATCCTGCATATGGGCACCACAGGGTGGGAGATAAACCCCACAGAGGTTTAAGGATGAGTCAGCACTTATTCCAGAGTGAATCCTTGCTATGGGTTGAGTCCCAGCAGATGACAGACTCTGAGATGGAGACTCACCTGCAGCAGCTCAAGGTGGTGTGGTCCTCAGGGCAGTGCCAGGTGAAGAAGGGAGGAAAGCAGGGCTGGCCACAGGAAGGTTCAGGGTGTGATCAGTCCCCCAAAGGGCTGAGGCAGCCACACAGTGAGGTCCGGAGCTAATGTGGGCTTCAGAGTTGTCCTAAATTGGGGCAAGACTATGTGGCCTTTTACACCCTGTCTTGACCAGGTGTTGGGTATAGGTTGGCTCTGGGAGTTGGGTGTTACCTGGAAGCTAGCTGCCAGCTTTCCTACCTTGGTGAGCATTTTGGAGGCAACAAATGCTACATTTTGTTTAGCCACGTTTCCCCATTACTAAGTAACCCATCAAGCTGTCTGTTTTGAGCAAAGTGAGGGGTCAGGAAAGGTGTCTCTACCAGATCCAGGCAACCTCTTGCCACTTGGGCCTTGCGACCCTGCAAAGGAACAAGAAATGTTTATGGAGAACAAGACACTCTAGGGAGCCCTCAGAAAGCCTTGCTAGGAGCATCACAGTGGAACCCCGAAATGTTGGTGGTGGGCCACCTGCCTCTCTCTCACTTGCAAAGCAGTCCCTGGCTTGTTTCCTAGCCTGCTGGAGACCAAATATGGTATTATGAGACACTAAGTGACCATGCAACCGTAACTTGCCGTGATGACGTAGTTGTTTCCTGATCTACCAAACTACAAAGCTAGATGTGCATTAAAGCATTGCATGATAAACCGGAAGGGATAAAAAATTAGGCCAGGCCTGGCAGGGCCAGAAAGGCCAAGCAAACTCATAAAGCAGGTGGCTCTGATGTCCACGGTACCTGCTTCTGCTGCTTCACTGCTTTTTCTGCCACCCATACCTGCAGTCCAATAAGGACTTCCCTGTGGCCAGTTAGAGGAAGAGGAAGAAGACTGGATCTTGTCCACAGACAGAGCTGCACAGTCCAGAAGCACGAAGCTGAGAGGGTGGACACAGGGCCTCAGCCTCGCGGAGGTAGCTGTGCAGACCGGGGAGGGAAAGCCTTGGAGTGGATGGAGCTCTAAGAGCTGTTCCGCAGAAGAAGAAATGGCTGGAGATTGTTTCCACATTGATTCCTGTGTTCTAGCTTATCTTTCTGAACTGTGTCATTTGTTTCCATGATGTCTTTGCAGAACACCTTGGCAAAGCCTCAAAGTTTAGGTTTCAGTGACAAGACCAAGTGGCCATCACAATGTAAGTAGTTAATGACATTTCATACATCTCCTCTGTGAAGGTCAACAAGGGTAGACTGTTTTCTGATCCTCCAAATTTACTTTCTTCCCCTCCCCAAGCTGCTCTCTGCAGCAGAAGACCAAGCTATATGAATCCTGTCAATGATCCCCTGTGCCCTTTGGCTTCTGGTTGGGTTTGGCCAATCCCAGCAGGACATGGGAAGGAGAACAGTGAGTAGGCCTGGGATTTTATTTTTAATTTTTTTTTTCTGTTTGGAACTTTATTATATTAATTATCTCTTTGTTGAAAGGCCTATTTTGTTCATGCATTATTTTCTTGATCTCAGTGAACATCTTTATGATTGTTATTTTGAATTATCTGTCAGGTACTCTTTTTTTAAAAATTTGAAAAAAATTATGGAGTGCAAGTGTTTTTTGCTTCCTGGGTGAATTGTATCATGTTGAAGTCAGGGCTTTAGTGTACCCATAATCATAATAGTGTACATCGCACCTGTTAGGTAGATTGTTATCCTTCATCCCCCTCCCACTCTCCTCCCTTCTCAGTTTCCAATCTCTATTACACCATTTTATGACCATATGTATCCCTTGTTTAGCTCTTACTTATAAATGAGACCATGTAGAGTTTGCTTTTCTATTTGTGAGATACTTCACTTAAGATAATGGCCTCCAATTTCATCCAAGTCGCTATGAAAGACATTATTTCATTCCTTTTTGTGGCCGAGTAGTACTCCATGGCATATATTAATATGTACCACATTTTCTTGGAAGGAGGCCAATGCCTCATTCATTAGGCTACTGGGGCTTCTATACCACATATTCTTTATTCACTCAGCTATTAATGGGAACTTAGGTTGATTCCATATCTTTGCCACTGTGAATTATGTTGCAATAAATATTTGAGTACAGGTGTCTTTTTTACAAAATGCCTTCTTTTCCTTTGGGTAAATACCCAGTAGTGGGATTGCTGGATTGAATGGTAGGTCTACTTTTAGTTCTTTGAGGAATCTCCATACTGCTTTCTATAGCAGATGGACTAGTTTACATTCCCACAACAGTGTCTAAGTGTTTCTTTTGTACTGCATCTACACCAGCATCTATTGTTTCTTGACCTATTAATAATGGTTATTCTGACAGGTAAGGTGGTAGCTCATTGTGGTTTTAATTTGCATTTTCCCGATGATTAGTGATGTTGAGGATTTTTTATGTTTGTTGACCATTTGTTTATCTTCTCTTGAGAAAAATCTGTTCATGTCTTTCGCCCACTTCTTGATGGGATTGTTTGTTTTATTTCTTGCTGATTTGTTTCAGTTCTTTGTATATTCTGGATATTAGTCCTTTGTCAGATGTATAGTTTGTGAATATTTTCCTCCATTCTGTAGGTTGTCTATTCACTCTGTTGATTATTTCCTTTGCTGGACTTTTAAACTTCTGTCTTTTTCTCTGTGAAGGCCCTTCCAGCTAGTGGTGTCCTTAACAAAGAATATTACCCCTCTAAGTGGATTTCACTGTAAAACTCTCTTTCCGAGGTCCAGCTGCCACTTGTTCCCTGCACCTCTGGCCCAGGGCTGGTAACAGCCCTGCTGTTACTAATGTCCCAGGTACTGCACTATCCCTTATATTTCTCCTATGCCCATACTTTTGTAAATAATTTCTTTGCTGAAAACCCTCACTGAATCATCTTGTTTTAAGTGTTCCCTTCTTTTCTACAGGAAAGATACAGTTCTCAAATAACATTACTGAAATCAAGAAGACATTGCCATTGGCAAGAGATAGTTAACAACCATCTCATGGCATCTGGAGAAGAGACAGAATTTACTGATGAGGGGGCAAATAGGGAGCTCCTTGTGCAAGATCTGGCCTCTGAAGGAGGAATGGGATTGATCCATGTGGAGAAGGATTACTGTGCTCCAGACGCATGGGATGATGCCAGCCGAAGGAGAAGGATGTGCTTAGGACATGTGCCATGACCAGTGGGGACTTGAGATTGGGAAGATGGTGTATGGTTCATCAGGAGGGGAAAGAGAAATCACAACTGAACATCTGGTGGGGGTTAGGAAATTGATCCCTTGGACACTGGACAGTAGACAAAGGCTCTTGAAATGTGACAAGACACAGACTTGCTGCAGGTTGCTGAGAGAAAGACAAGCAATTAGAATGAGTCAGAGGTGAGAAGCAATGTAAGCTGTGTTCAAGCAATAACAGCTCGAATGTGGAGGAATGAGGATCTGTGATTCCTGCTGTGGCAAGTGTCCAAGGCACTGAGAAGAAGTGGTGTGAGGTGTGAGTTCCCAGGCAATGTATGTGATCTGTCCACGTTCTCGGCCTGGGTACATGGCAGCCCTCATCCCTTCGACACCAGGATTCAGTTACACTTGCTGAAGTGACCTGTGTGCAACCCTGAAATTCTGGAGTAAACAGCCATAAATTGCAATTTGTCCTTTCCTTCAACTCCCACCATTAGGCAGGGCCTGGAATAATTAAAACAAGGAGTGTAGAATGACTAAGAAAAATAAATCTGGCAGACCCCAGGGTGCTAATGAGGTAGCACCTGGGTGGAGCATGAGTGGAGAGGGGAGAAACCTTTGAAGTCAAATGAGATAATGTGCTCGGGTGAAAGTAAATTATCCTGGGGAACCCCGATTATATAATCTTTATTTAGTGGACAGAGCTCAGATAAGCAAGCCTTTTTTTCCCCCGCACCAAGTGTGTAAAGTTTACTTAGGCTTACAAACAACACCCAGTTTCATCTGCTGCCGCTGCTGCTCCTTGGCTCTTGAAACACTCTGGGTCCAGCTGCTCTTTCACTAGGCAAATACATGTGATCTCATCTCAGCCATATGGCCTTAAATGTCATTCTATTCATTTTGTCAAGTGGGTTTGCCATCAGTATTTTTTAAAGTATGTGCACGGTTTTTCCACTGCAAAAGGCAATATGTTTGAAATTCAAAATCAGAGATCCAGAAATATCCAAAAATAAGAAGTAGGAAGCTAGCAGAATATATGTAGGGTGGTGGGGAAGGGCTACTCAATGGAGGAAAAAACAAACAGCAACTTTATCAAGTTTAGGGTAATATTTATAGGATGTGTCTATGTTTTCTTTAATAGAATAAATGAACAACAGTAACAAAACCACCAAATCTACTTCATCTATCTATATACATGAAGCTGATAACATTAGTATTTTAGGAAACTGAAGGTGGAGGAGGTTGATATTATGAACTTTTCTGTGAGCCTTCCTACCCTCTAGCCATGTATAATAGCTCCACCACTGGTCAGCAGTGACCTTTCATATTCAGCTTACTGTTTCGTCCTCACAGCCATCACCTCCGTTTATAGGACAGTAAATTACGATTCCCACTGTGAAGATAGAGAAACCAAGCCTGAAAGAGCTAAAATGAATTTTCCAAAGACACAAAGATGTGGTTTTTATTACCTTTTCTCACTGTTGTTTTCTCTATTCCAAATGCTCCTCTAAACCTTATGAGGAGCATGGGCTCCGAAGTCCATGGTAGAGAATTAAGGAAAGGAGGCAGTCGGATTTGTGGTCGCGTTTCCCAGCACAGAGTCTAAGGGACTTGAATTAGAGCGCCAGCTTCACTCACAACCCATACAGCCTTGAGTGATTTATCTTCTTTGTGATGTTGTTTCTTCATCTGAAACAAAGTCACAAAGCAATGTGCAATGCCAACACTGGACCCACATCACGGTGTTGTCATGAGGCTGAAAGGAGACCATGCATGATACATACCTCCCCTGCTCCTGGCACTTAGAAAACCCTCAGTCAGCTCTGAGTAAAAGAACAGGGTGCCGATAGCGAACCTGCTGTCCTAGAGCACAAGAGCAATCAGCCAGAACCAGGCAGGACCTTCCCAAAGATACAGAAATTCAGAGGAGAGTCCTTGACACAGGAGGATGCTCGGGGTTGCATAGGCTCCTGCTGTCTGGCTGGGAGAGCCTTAAGGAAGGCAGTCGTGCGACACTGCGACAGGCGCTGAGACAGGCGCTGTCTGCGCTGGCGAGCAGGTAGAAACACCATCCCTGGCCAAGACTTCAAGAGGCCGTGTGTGAGGTATAAACAAAGTAGGTGCAGGCAGAGGAAGAAGAGCGTCACTCAGGATTTAGTTTACAGAGGTGGACCCTTGAAGTGCGTGAGAGGGAGAGGGTGAAGACAGTAACACAGGAGCACAAGCCACATGGGGCGGTGGCTGGCGTGGCCACTGCGCAGCGCTCAGAGGCACAGCCAGGCGGAGCCCTTAGCTGGACAAGGAGGGAGGTGCGAGAGTCAGGTGCCCACAGGGGCAGGAGGCATCTCAGCCCTGAGCCATCCACATCTCAACTTGACAAACTAAAAGATTGGTAGGCAGAGACCCCACTTTGTGCAGAGTGAGGAGCCATAGGCAGCCCCCGCACGGTTCCTGCTAGCTGAGCACGGAAGCTCCGCTCCTGACACTGAACGTGAGGAACACGGAGCAAGTACTCCCGGCCAGCGAGCGGCTCGGCCGTTCAGAGCCCAAGAATCGTCTTTTCCCCAGAAAGAGACTTGCACAAGGAGACAGCGGAGAAAATGCTAATCCAGATTTTAAGAGCTAATCCAGATTTTCAACAAGGGTTAAGCGGGTACTGGAACTTTCAAAAGCAGACAGCCCGTGTCTTTAAAAAAATAACTAAAAACATTTCAGATGAAAAACTACAAACATAAGATTTTAAGAAATGCACTAAGTCCCAGAAAGAGTCAAATCAATAAGAAAAAAACAATTCCAGGAAACAAACCCTGTGTGAATGGGTATCTCTAGAACCTTAAAAAAGGTGCCCTTTCAAATAAGCAAAGATAATGCAACATATCTTTGGAGGGGGCATTGAATTAGATCACTACCTCACACCTTATGCCAGAATCTAGTCTGATTAATTCATTATTTAAATACAAAAGAATGACAGGAAAGTTAAGGTAAATGCTGTGAACTTGGTGTGGGGAGAGCTTATCTAAACTCGGCCCAAAGGACAAGAAATGAAAAGAGACTGATTTGACTTCATAACATTTTTAGGTTACTTCTCTTAAAAAATAACAAAATTAAAGTTAATAAAAATAGAATGAAGTATTTATTGACACATTTTGATGGCACTCATTAGTATAAGAAGTTCTCACAAATTGATGTGGCAAAACGGCAAGCCTAACAAGAAAAATATTTTTTAAGGCAATAAACTGGCAAGAACAAAACAGAAACAAGTAAGCAACACATTAATAAATTAATACAAACTAAAGCCATGTACGGAAGGCTCTACTTAGCAGGATTTAGCTGTATGAGATAAATGATCATATGCAATGCAGCCAGTCAAGTGTACGGAGAAACAGACACTCATGTGACCTGGCTGTGAGGTCACATGAGGGTGACATCAGCACTACCCAGGTTGGCTGCTCTAGTTCCATGTCTACTAGAGCCTCCTACGAGGCCATGTCTACTGAGGCCTCCTTTTCATTCTGGATCAGTAAAGACAATGCAAAGGAATTGGGGAAGGACAGAGGATTTAAACTTTATTGCAATTTTCTATTGTTTAAAAAACTCTTGAGTGACAAAAATTAATTTTGTAACTTTAGGTCTTAGGTACATGGGTTTATATTAAATTCTTTTCAATATATTTTTATACATTTATTTTGTCTACGCAAACTTTTGCATAAATCGTGCTTCTAGAAGTCAATCTTATGAAAAAAATTGGTAAAGTGCACAAAATGTATAGATAAGGAAGTTCAATTTAGTGATGTTGATATTAGCAAAATTAAGGAGATGATGGATCCACATCTAAAGCTCTAACGATGTAATTTAATACCGGAAGGGGCTACGGGGAACTAGTGCATGCCCATCAGAAATAATGGGTAAAACTGGCCAACTGGACACATTCACTTGCTTTTGATCTCTCCTCAAATCCTTTTGAGACTATAGTAGAAATATTTTTAAAGGAATAATTTCAGTCATTTGTTGATGTAATCTTGCTGTGCAATAATCATTACTTTTTGACAAATAAATACTTATTTCTCACTCAAGCATGTGCTGCTTGGCAGGACCTGAGATCAGCTGTGGTTACCTTTGGGCTTCAGCCTGGGTCCTGTCCACTTGCCTCTCATCCCCTTGGGTCAACAGCTACCAGAAGGAAGTTTTCCTTATGACAAAAGTCAGGAGTCCTACTATGGGATCATATGCAAGGCCTCTGCTGGGGCCACCTCTGCTGACATTTCCTTGGACAAGGCAGGTCACTGAGACCAAGCTCATGATCAACTCTGCCCATACCAGGGAGGGAGGCATCAATATGTGGGAAACCAGAGCCCAAATGAGCACAAGTATAAGCCCTCAAAGGCAATGAGAAACAGGGAATCACAACACATTTTGGAGGCTGGAAAGCCTATGGACAAAAGTGGAGAAATCGGAAACCCTAACCAGCAGGAAATCCTAGAAGCTACCCAATTAGCATCTCAGAACCCCTAAGGCAGATATCGGTGGCATTGCAGGAAGTCATGGCATTGTACACAGCCAGGAAACATTTCGGCAATCTAGGGATAACTGTGGTTTCGCCTCCCAGAAAGGGTAACAAAGGGGGTCATTGGAGTGAGGGCCACCAGGCCCAGTTAAGGATGGGGTATTGTGGAAAAGAAGTGTTCGAGTTAGAAATTGCTGAATGTTGGCATCCTCAGATGTCTGTTTTACACCCAAATCCCAGAACACTGGCAGAACCTGAACTCTCTAGGCAGTGAATTAGAAAGCACTTCTTTGTGAAATCTAAACCAACTCAAGAGAAAAAAATAATATAGAGATACTTTGGGGAATAATCAGTGAAATGGTGCACCCAGGACAGTGGACAGTGAAGATACAAATCTCTCATTCTTGCCCATGTGCTCCGAACTTCCAATCATCTTTGTGGCTACCATTTTTAATGTGAGTTTAAATATATTGAAATTACTTAACATAAAAGATGGACACAAAACCTATGAGATGCAAGTCACACAAAACAAACACTAATTAGGAATAAGAAAACTTTAAACATAAATCATTAATACCCTTTGATGGGTATGAAAACGTAATGCATTTATGTAACAACAATAATTTTGGTTTTTTTTAAAGGAATACTCGCAGAGCAAAAAATTTAAAAAAAACACTATTTGGGATTTTAAAAATAGGAGGAAGACAAAATGTAGGACATTTTCTAAAAGTATAGCAAAAAAAGTGAACTAAAGAACTAAATAGAAAAAGAAAGAAAGAAACAGAAATGAAGGACTCATTGGTAATGTCTAAGGCCTTGAGAAGGTAGGGGATGTCCTAGTGAGGCCTTTTCTGTGGCCTTAGTGTGTGTGGAGACATCTGTTACCTTGATTTATATTTTGAGTATCTCTGAGATGAGAGCTTCTCAGAATTCTTTCCTGCAAATGGAATAATTTTTACCCTAAAGGAGGCAATGGCTCAAGAGTTTGTACAAATGTACAGATGGGGCCAATTGTTAGCCAGAGCATCCAGCACTGGGTAACTACCTGAAGTCTAGCCAATTGTGCTGACTCTGGGTCCAGTCCTTGATCAGGGACATCCGGGTTAAGGAACAAAAACAGCCACACTCCACTGAGTTCCATAGCATATGATGGTGGTGATGCCATCCATAAAGTGTGCTGACTCCCGTTACTTAATTGACAAAGTTCATTTGGTTGATCTCAAGAAACTCTCCGGGTAGACAAGGTGTCTGGGAGAAGAGCGAGCACTTCCAGCACCACACTGTCTGACAATGAACTGACAAAAGGGGAGGCCACCCCCATGTGCAGGTGGGATATGCCAGGGCTCAGGTTTGGATCCATCCTGTATTAAGAGACCTTAGTGGTTGTCATGACCTTGTGAGATGCTGCTTCTCCAAAGCGTAATGGGTATTTTTATCCATTCCTGCTGGTATAACAAATTACCATAGTCTAGATGCCTTATAAACAACAGAAATCCATTTCTCACAGTTCTGGAGGCTAGAAGTCCAAGATAAAGGTATGGGCAGATTTGGGATCTAGTTCATATACACCTGTATTTTGCTGTGTCCTCACATGGCGGAAGGGGCAAGGGATCTCTCTGGTGTCCCTTTTATAGGGGCAATAACCTCGTTCCTGAGGGCTCCACCTCCAAATATCATCACCTGGTGGATGAAGTTTCAACATATAAATTCAGGGGGGTGGGGAAAAACATTCAGTCTATAGCAATGGGCAGCTGGATGTGTGGGGTCACAGGCTTAAGGCAGGTGAAAACCTGTGTTTATAGGAAAGGCCCATATATGGCGAGGATGCTCACTCTATGGAACATCACACAGGGCTGAGGAGGACAGTATGCAGGATCAGAAACCCACAGACCACTTACGGCCCAGAGATTCCAGGCGGCCTGAAAGGGAGTTGCTAAAGCCTCCACAGCAAAGGAGTCCCTCAGGGCACCAACAGGAGTGTCTCTTGTATTTCAATTTAGACAGAGTCTAGGGTCTTTTATCCCAGAGGACCCCATTCAACATGGGTCATTTCACAATTCATAGTATAAATGGGCTAAAGTGAAATTTGAAATGAGGAATATTTTGGCTCCAAAAAACTAAAAATTGACCTTGTGTTTAACATTGTGTGTAGTGGGAGTGTCAATAGCCATTTCTCAGCGGCGTCAGGGAGGGAGCAGCCTTCAGGAATTCAACACAGCTGGTGGCTTGCACTATGTGTGGGGCAATGGCCCATTGTGGGCTACATTGCAAGTCTTTATATGTCTTCAGTGATTGTGTCAAATGAATCTTCTCAAAGGAGGATGCCATCAGTGGAGAAAGGTGGATGCAGGTGAGGTCTTTAATTCAAATTTGAAAGACAGATTGTATTTCACAAACAAAAGCTACAGAATTCATCACTACCAGACTTTCATTGCAAAAAATACTAAAAGAAATTCTTCAATCTAAAAGAAAAAAAACCAATAATATATAAAAGAAAACTTTTCAAAGTACAAAATCTCCTGTAAAAATTAAGTACATGGACAAATCCAGACTATTCTATTATTTTACTACTGTATTTCTGGTGTGCCACCCACCCATAACTCTAGTATAAAACCCAAAAGAGAAATCTATCAAAAACAATAATAGCAGCTGGGCGCAGTGGCTCACACCTGTAATCCTAGCACTCTGGGAGGCTGAGGCGGGCGCATTGCTCAAGGTCAGGAGTTTGAAACCAGCCTGAGCAAGAGCAAGACCCCATCTCTACTATAAATAGAAAGAAATTAATTTGCCAACTAATATATATATATAGAAAAAATTAGCCGGGCATGGTGGCACATACCTGTAGTCCCAGCTACTTGGGAGGCTGAGGCAGGAGGATTGCTTGAGCCCAGGAGTTGGAGGTTGCTGTGAGCTAGGCTGACATCACGGCACTCACTCTAGCCTGGGCAACAAAGTGAGACTCTGTCTCAAAACAAACAAACAAAACAATAATAGCTACTACAACCCATTGAGAGATAGGTAATTTGAAACAACTAAGAGTCAAAATGTGTGTGTGTGTGGGGGGGTGAGTGGTAGAGTTAAAATGCAGAATTTCAGGGAGGGAGCAGGGAAGCTAGGTGCTCTCCCACACCCCGTGGGCACATGTCCCCGACACTGCCAGGAGACCCAGGCGGAGTGGGTGCCCACAGACCTAGTGCCTGCTGCTGCCTCCTGGGAGCCCCACCAAGCCACAACTCCTGAGGGACCCAGACAGAGAGAATCAGGGCAGCCCAGCTGCTTCTGCAATTGCCTGGATAATGCCACAAGCAACAGACATGGGTGGGGCAAACATTCAAGTGCTGCCGAGTACCAGTCCCCTGCCACTGCAGACAGACCTGGGCAGGGTGAGTGCCCATGCTGCAGTGCACCAATGAATGTTGTTACCACCAGATCTGGGTAGGGCAAACATTCATGTACATAGTGCCTACTCTCCACAACCAGCGACCAACTTAGGCAGGGCAAGCGCTCACACTGTGCATACCCGCCACCCATGACAACCACTAGGGAAAGGGGGGATTTGGGAGAAGAGCAGTGTTAAAAGCTCACAGTGTATTCATCCCTCTCCTGCTCAGTCAGTATTGCAGAGTAGGACTCAAGTGAGCCATCCCGGGACTTCTCCCTTTCTTTACTGAGCAACAGAGTTCCAAGCAGAGAATGGGTATACAGCAAAGTTATCTTTCTTGAGCTGAGAGATGAGGTTTCAGATGAGAAGGAACCAGTGGAAGTATTCTGGAAATATGAACTAACACAGTGTTTTGACACCCGCAAAGGATCTCAGTAGTTCTCCAGCAACAAACTCCAGCTAAAAAGGAAATTATTGAAATGTCACATATGGAATTCAGAATATGGATGGCAAATAAGATCAATGGGATTGATGAGAAAGTTGAAAATCAACACAAGCAAGCTAAAAAAAATTCAGAACATGAATAAAAAATTTACTAAAGAAATAGATAATGTAAGACAAATATAACAGAAATTCTAGAAATGAGAGTCATTTAATGAAATTTCAAAATACAGTGAAGAGTTTTAACAACAGACTAGACCAAGCCAAGCAGAAGAAAGAATTTCAGAACTTGAAGACAAGGCTTTTGAATAAACCCAGTCAGTTAAAAATGAAGAAAAAGGATCAAGAATGACTAATCACTGTGAGAAATATGGGATTATGAAAATGAATGAATATAAGAATCATAGGTCTTCCTAAGAGAAAAGAAGAAAAAGCAAAAAGTATGGAAAACCTATTTCAGGGAATGATCAAGGGAAACTTTCCTGGGATCACTAGAGATTTAGACATGAAGATACAATAAGGACATTGAACACCTAGAAGAGTCATGTTAAATAGGACATTACTAAGGCACATAATCATCAGTCTGGCCAAAGTCAAAGGGAATGAGAAAATCCTACAAACAGTGAGACAAAAGCATCAAGTAATTTACAAAGGAAAACCCATCACACTAATGGCAGAATTCTCAGCAGAAACCTTACAAGCCAGAGGGGATTGAGCTCTAATTTTTAGTCTTCTTAAACAGAATAACTGCAAGCCAAAAATTTTGTATTCTGAAATGCTAAGTTTCATAAATGAAGGAAAAATAAAGTCTTTCCCAGAAAAGGAAACACTAACGGAATTTGTCACCAATAAACCAACCCTGCAAGATATGCTTACAAGTGCTTTATACATGAAACAGAACAAATCCACCAGTATAAAAATACCTGAAAGTTAAAACTCACAGCTCTTATAAAACAGTAACAAAAGGAAGAAAACAAAGCAATAAGGTAACAATTAACATGATTAACAGAACAGTATCTCACATATCAATACTAAAATTGAATGTAAACAGTCTTAATGCTCCACGTAAAAGGTATAGATTGGATTAAAAACATACAACAAAAAAACACAACTAAAATTTATGTTGTCTCCAAGATACTCAACTTTCATAGATTCAAGGTTAAAGTGTAGAAAAAATAGTATTTCACACAAATGGAAATCAGAAGTGAGCAGGAATAGGTATTCACATATCAGATAAAACAGACTTGAGATCAACAATGGTTTTAAGAAAAGACAAAGATGGTCATTATAGAATGATGAAGGAAGCAATACAACAAGAAAATATAATAATCCTAAATATATGTACACCTATTACAAGAGGTCTCAGATTCATAAAATAAATTCTACTAGATCTAAGAAAGGAAGTAAACAGCAACAAAATACCTAGGACTTTAACACTTCAACAGAAATGGACTTGATAATTTAGACAGAAAATCAACTAAAAAATACTGCACTTTAATAGGAATCTAGAAGACATGGACCTAATAGACATCTATAGAACATTCTACCCCAAAAGTACAGTATATACATTTTTGTCATTAGCACATAAGATATTTTTTAAGATCTGTCATATTTTAGGCCACAAAAAAAAATCTTGAAAAATTCAGAAAAGTCAAAATCATGCCATATATATGTTCTCAGACTACAGTGGAATAAAACTAGAAATCAATTCAAAAAGAAACCCTCAAATCCACAGAAATCCATGGAAATTAAACAACCCACTGCTGAATAATCCTTGGGTCAATGATGAAATAAAGAAGGAAAATCAAAACCTTCTTCAAACTGAACAAAAAAGGAAACACAAGCTTCCAAAATCTCTGGGATATAGCAAAAGCAGTGCTAAAAGGGAAGTTCATAGACTTAAATGCCTAAATCAAAAAAGCAGAAAAGATCACAAATTAACAACCTAGTGTAAAGCATCAAGGAAGTAGAAAAAGAATACCAACAACAACAAAATAAAATGAAAGCTATCAGAAGAAAATAAAAAAGATCAAAGCGGAACCAAACAAAATGAAAATAAAAAAGTACAAAGGATAAACAAAAGTCGATTCTTTGAAAAGAGAAATAAAATTGATAGATCACTAGCTAGATTGACCAGAAAAATAGGAAAACTACATCACTAATGAACACAGATGTAAAAATCCTCAAGAAAATACTATCAAAGAAAAGGCAACAGCATATTAAAAATATCATTCAATATGATCAAGTGGGATTTATCCCAGGGATGCAAAAATGGTTTAACATACACAAATCAATAAATATAATACAACTCATTAACAGAATCAAAAACAAAAACATATGATTGCTTCAGTCAATGTCAGAAAAGCATTTGATAAAATTTGTCATTGTTTTATGATAAAAACCCTTTTCAAAATAGATACAGAAGGAACATACCTCAAAATAATAAAGGTCATTTATGACAAACTCCTAGCTAACATCATATTGAATGGGGAAAAATTGAAAGTCTTTCCTCTAAAGACTGGACCAAGACAAGGATGCCAACTTTCACTGCTATTATTCAATGTAATACTGGACATCCTGGCCAGAGCAACTAGGTAAGAGAAAGAAACAAATGGGATCTAAATTGAAAGAACTCAAATTATTCTCATTCACAGATGACATGATCTTTTGCCTAGAAAAGCCTAAAGACTCCACCAAAAAAACTGTTAGAACTGATAAACTCAGTAAAGCTGCAGGATATAAAATCAACACTCAAAAATGAGTAACATTTATGTTCACCAACATCAAACAATCTGAAAAAGAAATCAAGAAAGCAAACCCATTTACCATACCTACAGAATATACAAAATACCTAGGAATCAATCTAACCAAAGAAGAGAAAGATCTATATAAAGAAAACTATAAAACTCTGATAAAACAAAGTAGAATAGAACATAAAAAATTGGAAATGCATTCCATACTCATGGATTGGAAAAATTAATGTAGTTAAAATGATAATACTACTCAAAGCAATTTATAGAGCCAATGCAATGCCTATCAAAACACCAATGACATTCTTCACATAAATAGAAAAATTTCTAAAATTCATGTGGGACCACAAAAGATCCTGAATAGCCAAAGCAACACCGAACAAGAAGAACATAGCTGGAAACACCACCCTACCGGACTTCAAAATTTATTACAAAGCTATGGTAACCAAAATAAAATGGTACTGGTATAAAAAATGACACATGGGCCAATGGAAACAAATATAAAGCCCAGTTATAAAGCCATGTATTTACAACCAACTCATCTTTGAAATAGCCTGAAGAGCTTACAATTGGGAAAGGACCATCTTTTTGACACAAAAAATGTCCAGTTGCCAGCTCCCCGCTGCTCCGCATCTCCGCGTGCCAGTGCTGTGTGTGGCCAGTTGGAGGGCACCCTGCTGAGGCCGGGGCCAGCAGCAGGGAACCACCTGGCGCCCCGCATGCTGCGTGGTCCAAGCGTGCTGGAATGCCCCTGGGCCCACATGCCACCTGCTTCTGGGCCCTGCGCCTGTTTCTGGCCACGCTGCTTGCATGATCCTGATTGGGTAATTTTTGAATCCCACTGTTGCTGATTGGATGTTAAAGCCTGTTGCTGATGGGATGTTAAAGCTTGATGTTGATTGGATGTTAAAGCTTGTAGTTGATTGGATGCTTTTTGAGCCCTACCAAGAATATAAAAGCAGGAGGAGAACAAGGAAGGGGGGCAAAAGATCACAAGACAGGAAGAGAGCTGTAACATTAGGTGTGCTGAGCCTGCCAGAGGAATAAAGGCTGTTCTCTGATTCTGAACTACACAACTATATTGGTATTTTTTTTTTACAGTTTTAAGTATTTTAATTCTACTAATAAGTATAAAGTATGAAGATTTACTATTTTATCATGCTCACTACTCCTATGTCACACGTTTTACAGTTTCCTTCCCAAGACATTAAGTATAATATTTGTTAGGTAAATACCAAGTGACTACATTATTTTATAAAGCTATTTATAACTAGCTCTCATAATGTAACATTTATATTTATTTTCCTGCAGATCTTTACTGTGATTTTTTTAAAATGATAATTTTTATATATAATTTACCATCCATTTTTACAGATCATGGCCATTAAATACATTTATATTCTTTTTTTTTTTTTGCTCTTCCTCTCTCTCTTCCCACCTCCTCTTCCCTAGCTTCTGGTAACCAACAATCTGGTCTCTATCTTAATAAGATCTACTTTTTTCCTTACCTCCTTCATATAAGTGAGAAAATGCTATATTTATCTTTCTGTGTTTGGCTTATTTCACTTAATATAATGGCTTCCAGTTCCATCCATGTTGCTGCAAATGACAGTATTTCACTCTTATTTATTGCTTAATGATTTCCATTTTGTATATATACCACATTTTCTTTATCCATTTATCTGTTGATAAGCATTTAGGTTGATTCCATATTTTGGCAATTGTGAATGCAATAAACATAGGGTTATATCTCTTTGGTATATGATTTTCTTTCTTTTATATTTATACCCAATGGTGGAATTGCTGAGTCATACAGACATTCTAGTTTTAGTTTTTGAAGAACCTCCATACTGTTCTCCATAGTCACTATACTGATTTACATTCCCACCAACAATATATCAGGGTTCCCTTTTTTCTGCATTCTTTTCAGCATTTGTTATTGCCTGTTTTTATTTTTATTTTTTTAATGCAAGCCATTTTAACTGGAATGAGATGACATTACATTGTGGTTTAGTTTGCATTTTTCTGATGATTAGTAATGTTGACCCTTTTTTCATATCTGTTGGCTGTATACGTGTTTTCTTTTCAGAAATGTCTATTTGGATCCTTTGCCCATTTTTAATTGGATTATTTATTTTTTTGCTACTGAATTGGTTGAACTCCTTATGTATTCTTATTTTTTCATTTAAAATATACAATTCAATGGCTTTTAAATTACAAACTTTAGCAGTTGTCACTATAATCAATTTTAGAATATTTTATCACCACAAAAAATATTTTTATTCATTAGCAGTATTCTTGTTATTAATCTCTTGTCAGATGGATAGTTTACAAATATTTTCTGCTATATGTGGGTTGTCCTTTCACATTGTTGATTGTTTCCTTTGCTGTGCAAAAGCTTTGTAGCTTGATGCAATCCCTGGCTGTTTTAGCTTTGGGTATCTGTGCTTTTTAAGTCTTACAAAATAAATTTTTGCATAGACCAATGTCCTGGAGGGTTTCTCCAATGTTTTCTTCTAGGAATTTCATGGTTTCATGTCTTAGATTCAAATTGTTAATCAATTTTGATTTGATTTTTATGTGCAGTGAGACACAGAGGTCTAGTTCCACTCTTCTGCATAGAGTTATATAATTTTTCCAGTACCATTTATTGAAAACATTGTGGCAATGTGTACAGCTAGTGTTACACCTCTTGACTGAGGAAATGCTCCTTGTTGAAGATCTAAGCCAGGACTCCAAGCAACTGCCTCGAGTTAATCTTCTGCTACATTGTGTGTACCACACTTGTTAATAGTTTGTTCATTTTTCTCTTGTTAATCTATCTTTTGTTGCAAGAGCCTGTTCCAACTACAAACCTGTAAGAGTTTAGAAAAATTATAATTTTTCCCTCTCAGTAGAAAAAAATAAAGGTAGATAACTATCACATTCTATGTACACATTTCAATCTCTAGATGGGTTCAACACTTAATTAAGAGTGGTAAATTTCATATATATACATACATATATAAATTTTATACATACACATATATGCAAATATATATGTAGACACATACACATTAGACAAACATACACATACACACATTCATATATATTACATATAGTATGTACACATATATTTACTATACAAGTATACATATAAAATTATTTATGATGAGTGTAAAGTAGTACTTTATTCTGGCTTCAATTTGCATTTATTGGATCACTGATGAAGTGGAACATCACTTTTTTTTACCTCTCTATAGTAGGCAGAATTCTAAATGCTGCCTGCCCACCCCTGAAACTTACGCTCACTAATGTTTACACGCTTTCTCCTAGTTTATCATTGCTATCTAGATGTTGCAGTAAAGAGATTTGGATACTTAATTAAAGTCCCAAATCAGTTCAACTTAAAATGGGGCTGACTTAATCTGGTGAGACCTTAAAAGGCATTGGGTTCTTCCTGGCAGTGGTGATTCAAAGCATGCAGGAATAATGCATAAATGTGTTTCTCCTTTCCTGGAAATGTCCCTGTGGCAAGGAATGTGGGCAGCCTCTGGGAGCTAAGACCTGTTCCCTGCTACAGCCAGCAAGGAAACAGGGACCTCAGTTCAACAATCACGAGGAACTAGATTTGGCCAAGAATCTGAATGAGCCTGAAAGAGGCCAAGCTTGGGGCAGAATGAAAAAGAGCAATGTGGATATGGCTTAAAGATCCACTGGAATGTGCCACAAGCCAATTCCTCAGTCACACTTTATTACCCACAGCAAGTCACATCTCAGGTCTGATGGCACTTAGGTGGGGATAACGTGACCATCTTGCAATCTTACACTCTCCCAAAGCCTAAGCTTCATCCAGTAACTTTTTTCCTTAATAGAATGCAACAATATTTATGTAGCATACACACACATACCTCCACATATGTGGAGAATATAATTGTAAAGCAATTAAATTTCCTCAACCAAGGCCCTAGAACCCATAAACACTTTTGGAAACCCACATGGGGAGTGCACACCTGTGTCTGTGTGTCACACTGGACACATAGTTCTAGGCTGCTGACACTTTCAATGGAAGATATTATGAAACTTCTGAAAATTAGTGTTAACTGTAATATAAATTAATTAGGATTACCACCCTGCCAAGATATTTTGATCAATAAAATATATTTGATACTTCAAATAAGATCCTTGAATTCCTTCATGGCTTTTTTTTTTTTTAACTGAATGAGGAAGAACAGTTAATCCTGAAATGTTCTGGTCTCTTTGTTCCCAAAACTAAGTCATTTATTTTTCTCAATTCATTCTTAATATAATCATTATTTTCCTAGAGGTGCTGCGCATGTAATAGAATCATTGTATGTGCTTTTGAATCTGGTGCCCTAGGCATAGAGAGCAATTTGAAGTACATTGTGGGAAGACTGGCAGAGGGTACTCGGGAAGTAACACTGTGTTCTGAAGAAGTGGCCACTGGAGTTTTCTGCATGAAATGTGTGCCCTGCTTCAGCTCAGTCACCGAGTGTGGTAAGAAAAGCTGTGGCAATCCAATTATAACAGAGCAACACTCTGTCAGATCTACTTGGAGACTAGACTGGCTGAAGGGTGTTTTGGTTCCTCCCTGCCCCCCTTGGTCTATTGATGTTTTATTCATGAATTTGGAAGAGTTTGTATATAGCTTTGCACATTAAAAGAGAATTTTAGAACACACAAAATATTAAAACTACCACAGAATATAATGTCCTCAGTTGTGCAATCTTAGGCAACTTGTCTTTTGGGTATAAAGTTTCACATATTTAGAAAAAACAAAACAACATTAAAATAGATATTATTTTGGCTTTAAATAGTAGAAATATTTGAAATATTTGTTATATTCTTCCAATTCTGCCTGTTTTGGAGTCAGAATAAGAACTCAAGCCAATCTTTCCCCTTGCTTATGTGCCGGGCAATTCATCTGATCTTATTCAATATCCTTCATTTGAAGAATGTCCAGAATAGCACACCTTGGAGACAGTACTGTGAGAATAAAATTATGAAATACTGCATGCCATTAGTATTAAGAAACACAATTTAGTAATTTCAAAAATGAAAACTTGTTCATTTTAAAATTTTGCCTAAAAGAAAAAAATTGATTAAGTCATTGCAGATAAATATATTCAAGTTGATCATTTTTTCCCAGTCATTTCAGGGTTATATCAGTCAAAAGCCAGATGTGAAATTCAGTCCACTTAGGACTTTCTCCCTCTGGCTTATCTCCATAGTAACGTCTGTGCTTTAAGGCACCTAGACATCAGGTAGATGAACATCTGGGCTGAGTCATGTGTACTCTTTCTTCACCCAGCCTCTGACTTATTCTACCAGTTCTGTAATCATTGTTATTCATTCTTACTGTCATCTATTGAAATGGCTCAGTCCCACTTTTCCTCTGAAAATCCATTGCTTGTGCATCTGCTAGTGGATTGGGGTTGTCTAAGAATTTACACTTACCATTTCTTACTGTGTGTTCAGATATTACACTGTTTTGCCTCCGTGTGCAGTAATTTCAATACATTCTCAAGCATTAGACCATATATGGAACTCAAACTGAAAAGAAAATAATTTCATGTGATGAAAATCACTCAGTTGATTATTTGTGAAACCAAGACCAAAGACTCAGTTATCTTGAGCAGAGGACCCAGCCACCACTTTGTTACTACTTTGGGAATATCTCACTTAAATTAGTTATTTTCTTAGCAAGTGCATCGGCAAAAGTACCAAATGCACGATGTTCAGAGATTCCACAGATACCCAGACTTACCACTTGTTGCAGAACTTAAGTTTTCTTAACTCAAGTTTATTAAAACAAATTTTGTTACCAGGAGTTAGCGGGAGAGAATGTTATTTGAAGATTATAGCACAAAAATAAGAGTGTCACAGTAAAATTAGTTATATATCATAATTACCTCTTTGGAATCATCTCCAAGTCAATAATTTCATCAGAAAATTTGATAAAACAAGGTTGATCTCTTATTCTCTGATTAATTGTTGGATGCTTCCTTTAGATTTTTAAATTTTATCATAAATTATGTTTTATTTCAGACCAACAGGAGTCACTAGGCTTTTTGTACTAAGTCATTAGGCTTTTTGTACTAAGCATAATGTTTTGCAGTTAATCCATGTTGAAACATGTCAGTATTTTATTTCTTTTTATTTTACAATAATATTTAATTATACAAATATACCAAATTATTTTTCTTCTACCAGTTGTTAAACATGAATTTTAGAATTAGCTGGCCAATTTTGGGGGAAAAAATAGGCATCTGGGGTTTGGTAGGGGCTGTGTTCAATTTTTAGAACAATTTAGAAAATATTGCCATCTAAGCAATATTAAATCTTCTGATAGATGGACTTGGATGTCTTTTCACTTTATTTTTATCTTCTTTAATTTTCCTTAATTTCTTTCAATAATTTATTTTACTATTGTTTTTAATTTCAAACGTTAGGTACAAGCTTATCCCTATACCTGCCTCCCTGCCTCTATTCCTTCTCAAAATAATCCCAACATTAGTTTATGGTCTTTTCTTTAATTCCTTTTGGTTTACTACATCTGGAGGTTTCCCTTTCCTTCTTGCCAGTTCAGATATCCATGTAAAAAAATGTTAGTAGTATTTTATTCCTGACTTCTAGATGTTTGTAGTGAAATTATTTCACTTTTTTCTAACCTGCCATACTGGAAAAACTGGAAGTGTCTTGTCATGTACATCTTACTAGGTTTGTTTATACAAAAATTCTTGATGATAGTAAACCATTCTTTCACTGTAAATCATACCATTTCAGTTATAAGAAAAAAACAATTTTCATTAAACATTCTCAAACTATTTTTTAATTTTTTTAGGATTAAATGTATATTTCTTTATTAAATATTTATTAAGAATTATTTTTTTGCTGTCCTGACTCTCTGAAAATATCTTAGATATAATCTCTGCTTTCAAATAGCTTCCATTTTCATAAAATAAAAAGTATTAGGGTTGAGAAAGGAGTTGGAGCTTGAGCTGAGCTGAGGGTTGAACGGGCAGTCCCCTAAGCAGAAGACAGAATTAGATTCAGAAGAAGCAAGGGAGCGTGGAAAAACATGACACCTGAAGGGATTTGAGTAGTTATTGGTAATATTGACAAATGAGCTCTTAAGTCTTTTTCATTTATTTAACCTAATTTTATTATTAAATAGTTCTCTATCTCAAATGTGTTATAAGAAATAAAATTTGCATTTAATTTTTAAAAGCTCTAACATTCAGACCTTTCCCTGAATTAGAGTGACCACCTCTTCTCTGTACTATAAATATATAAAAAGATAAGATCCTTCTCTCAGAGACTGTGACCACAGGGATTCGTCCTTTTCCCAGTTCCTGTAGCACACACTGCCTTGACTCAGAGTCAGCCAGGCTTTGCGGGCAGAGGCACTAGAGCTCATGTCCTAATTCATCCAGTTACAAGCTCTGGGACTATGGGTATATTTCTCTCTCCCTAAGCCTCAGTTCCTGCCTCTGTAAAAGTGGGGTAATACTACTTATTTCTTGGACTGTTGCAATGATTGCTCGAGATAATGCATGTAAGGTACTGAGCTCAGTGGCTAGTATGTAGCACTCAATTAAGAATAGCTCTAATTACTGTTCATGATCATTGACACTGACTAAATGCCTCAGACTGTTGTTTGTTTTCATGACTTACCTACCTCAATTCCTCTCCACTTCTAGCGTGAAGGGAGCCTGCCATGTGCTTTTCCTGTCCCACTCTTACTCATCCACACCCCTCGATCACCCTGTCCCTGACACAGTGTGTGCTGGCTACATCTTTATAAAGATGTAATGCTTATTATTAGCAATATAATACCTTTGGGGATCCCTTTTTAAAAAACTTTTTTTTTATTTGGGGGTATGACAATTCGTTGTAGAGAATCAGAGTCAAGATAGGAAAAAATATAGTTTTGGTCAAAAGTGTATTACCCTTAGCCAACGGGTATTATAAACCTCACAGAACAAAAACAAAACAAAATAGGTGCAATGTGATTTTTAGAGTAAATTGTAAAAGTTAATGCCAGAATAGAGTTGGAGTAAATTCTAAGCATGCAAAAATTAATTTTGTCCTGTAAATTTAAAAATGATTTTCGGCCGGGCGCGGTGGCTCACACCTGTAATCCTAGCTCTCTGGGAGGCCGAGGTGGGCGGATCATTTGAGCTCAGGAGTTCGAAACCAGCCTGAGCAAGAGCGAGACCCCATCTCTACTATAAATAGAAAGAAATTAATTGGCCAACTAATATATATAGAAAAAATTAGCCGGGCATGGTGGCGCATGCCTGTAGTCCCAGCTACTCGGGAGGCTGAGGCAGCAGGATTGCTTGAGCCCAGGAGTTTGAGGTTGCTGTGAGCTAGGCTGACGCCACGGCACTCACTCTAGCCTGGGCAATAAAGTGAAACTCTGTCTCAAAAAA
>VSMD01009103.1:0-16585 GCA_008750895.1 Mirza zaza | reverse complement strand
AGACCCCATCTCTACTATAAAAATAGAAAGAAATTAATTGGCCAACTAATATATATATAAAAAAAAAAAATTAGCCGGGCATGGTGGCGCATGCCTGTAGTCCCAGCTACTCGGGAGGCTGAGGCAGCAGGATTGCTCGAGCTCAGGAGTTTGAGGTTGCTGTGAGCTAGGCTGACACCACGGCACTCACTCTAGCCTGGGCAACAAAGCGAGACTCTGTCTCAAAAAAAAAAAAAAAAAAAAGAAAATGACAAGATGCCTGTAGAACATTAAATGGTAGGAGGGGCTGGATTGGTGGAACAGGCAAGACTGGCTTGAGGAAGTTATATTTGAGGACTGAAGAATCAGCAGAGGCCAGTGGAACAGCATGAGAGGAGATCAAAAGAGGGGGAAAGCATGGAGTGTTTAAAGAAGGGGAAGAAAGAAAAAAGGCCAGTGTGGCTGGAGAGAAAGAATAACAATGAGAAAGTCAAGAGATGGGTTAGTGAGGAGGACAGGCAGGAAGTAGACCAAGCTTTTAGGTCTAAGCTTATATAAGATTCTGAAAGTTTTGCTTCTCATTTTCTTGTTACTAGCCAATGTATGTTCCTTTCTTTGGACTTTAATCAGAATGAGAAATAAAAACACCAAAATATTGAAGCACACTGGCCAGCCTAAGAACAGCCCCAAGGTAGGGATTATATCTGAGTAATTCCAGGAGCATAGCAAGGGCCTGGCACATTGAGCTGCTCCACAAGTGTCTGTTGCATAAATGAATGACAGCAAGAATAAAATGATCTTCGGTTTCATCATTAAGGTGGAAACTAATTTAGGAGACCCCGGTATTGGGCCAGACCTCCACCCAAATCCCAAACCTAAATTCCTTCTACCCTCCCTGCCTACTAATCTCTGCTCTCTACTCTCAACTCCTCCTGAGAAGGGCATCTTTTGCCTCTCAGATAATTACAAATATTAAAATGATTCTTCATTAAGCCAAAATCCACCTCACTGAGGCACCCATTGATGAATTCTTTCATATCCCCCTTTGAAGATATACAGATTAAGATCTACTTCCCTTTTCTAATAAGAGCCTGTCAGAAATTTCTTACCTTCGTTTGCACCATGGAAATCATGTTTCAGTTTAAGATCAGAAAATTGGGATTCTGTTTTCAGTGAAGATTCTAACATCCCAGGTTCATGGGCACGAAACACAGCACTTGTGGGTGGTATCTCCATGTCCTTGTCGTATGCCTTAGGTCCTCATCCAGGGAGTGCAGTAAAACAAACATCAGGGCCTTTGGCAACAAGGGCTAAGGTCTGAGTTCAATTTGAAATCTCCTGAAATATGTTGGATGGTTTGAACTCTGACACTTGTGAATATTAGCTCACACAGTAAAACTATCATGACTAATTCAACCCAACTGGAGAAAGTTATTGGAGGGGTGCAGGATGGCAGGGGTTACTTAATGCATTGGTTTTTGAGAAAGGAACCTTGTGTGGAGATTGAATGATTTATTAACCCCCAGAGAAGGTGTTACATGTAGGTCAAGCCTGAGTTCATTGGCAAAGCAGCAGCAGTGAAGGGCTCTGGCTATACAGTCACCTTATTTCAACGTTTATAACAATAGGGCTAAAAGGAACTTTAAAAGAGTGTCCAAAATAATTTAGTAAAGCCTATTTTTGTTAGATGGGTCTGCCTGATAGAGCCATGATCTTTATATTTCTTTTTCTTTTTTTTTTTTTATAATCAACCAGTATACAGAACTTTGAGACCCAATTTTTATACCTGATTGCCAAAAGTGCTGTTCTCCTCATTCTTTCAAGGGGACATATGTGCCAGGAAAAGGAAGGGTGTGTGACCCTCTGAGCCTTTGGTCAGTGTAGTGATGCCATGGCAGTAATCTCTGGGCCACCATTTGGCTTAATGAATCCGATTGACTTTAATTCTAGCCCAGATGTAATCTTTTATAGCTTAATGATTTGTTCTCCCAGGCACTCTGATGAAATACTATAAACAGTTCCCTAGAATCAAGTGAAAATGGTTTTTATTCCTCATTTCTATTTCTAATTAATTGTTGAGCAATTATATTGAAATTTGATCTGTGACAATCACTATAAAATTGCTCCATGAAAAAGATTCTTAATAACTATTTGCATCACCCCAGAAACAGGATGTGCTGAAACATTTTGAGGAAAAATCTTTCTTAATGCATTCGATTAAAAAATACAATATAAGCATATAATAGGTGAGATAAAGGGATATTTATCAAAGTTTCAGTTATGCCGGGCGTGGTGGCTCACGCCTGTAATCCTAGCACTCTGGGAGGCTGAGGCGGGCGGATTGCTCAAGGTCAGGAGTTCAAAACCAGCCTGAGCGAGACCCCGTCTCTACTATAAAAATAGAAAGAAATTAATTGGCCAACTAATATATATATATATATAAAAATTAGCCGGACATGGTGGCGCATGCCTGTAGTCCCAGCTACTCAGGAGGCTGAGGCAGCAGGATTGCTTGAGCCCAGGAGTTTGAGGTTGCTGTGAGCTAGGCTGACGCCACGGCACTCACTCTAGCCTGGGCAACAAAGTGAGACTCTGTCTCAAAAAAAAAAAAAAAAAAAAAAAAGTTTCAGTTATGCAGGAAGAATAATTTCTGGAGAGCTAATATACAGCATAGTGACAATAGTTAATAATACTGTATTATATACGTATAATTTACTGAGAACATAGATCTTAAATTAAATCTTCTCAACACACACACAAAATGGTAACTATTTAGAGGTAATGGATATGTTAATTAGCCTTAAATGTGGTGATCATTTCATAACATATACCAAAACATCAAGTCGTATATCTTAAATATATGCAAATTTTATATGTCAATGATATCTCAATAAAGCTGTTAAAAATAAATAAAAATTACTTTGGGAGGTCAAGAAAGGAGGATTTCTTGAGCCCAGCAATGCAAGACCAGCCTGGGCAATATGGTAAGAGCTTATCTCTACAAAAAATTTTTTAAAAATTAGCTAGGCAAGGTGGTGCATGCCTCTTGTCCCAGCTACTCTGGAGGCTGAGGCAGAAGGATTGATTGAGCCCAGGAGTTCAAGGCTGCAGTGAACTATGAACGTGCCACTGCACTCTAGCCTGGGTGACAAAGTGAGACCCTGTCTCTAAAAAACAATATTTTTAAATAAATAAAAATTTAAAAATAAAATATAATAATATTTTCTACTGCAACAATGACTGCTCTCAGAAGCAGTTCGGTCTTCCAGTACCCTGGTGACTGAGAAGACACAGAAAGATGCTGAGGTTAACAGACTAACCCAAGGCAGGGGTATTAGGAAGCCAGAGCAGAGCACAGCAGGGACCCTCTAGGTAACCGTCACAGCCCAGAGCCAGCAGACACAATCTAAATGAAACACCCCTAACCCAAGAGAGTCACAAATATGCCATGATCACACCAAAAAAATCACAAGTAGGGCTTTGCCTCAAAACTCTGAATATGTGTCCAAAAAAAGGGTACGCTGTTTTTGCCCTCCATTCCCTCACTTGGAAAAATTACAGCAGTGCCATTTCTAATTCAGTGTTATGCTGGGAAGGTTGCAAATTAATTACAATTATGCCTTCTTTGTGCCAAGTGATAATTTACTGCAATTAATTATCAAAAGATCTACTGCTGTCAATTATGATACTTGCACTTGAGGAGGGAGGAGCTATTTGTAAGCATCTGAAATCAGTAACAAAGTTATATTTTGCCCTTTTTTTCCTCATTTCCAATTAAGCTATTATAATTTGTTTTCATTATGCCAAACACAATGGAAAAACTAACAATGTTACTCTTAATCCAAACATTATCTAGACTTTCATTGAGTCAACACTCTTATTGTTACACCTGCAAGTCATACATGGAGGGAGGTATACTTCAGAATTAATGAGTGCAGCTGTGGTCTCTCTTACATTCAGCACTTGTAAAATAGACCTCTTTAAAGTGCCATTATCACAATATTGATAGAGTTATTTATAGCATTGCAAACGTTCCCAGTCATAACAGAGGACTTGTTATCCAGCACAAGTTCATGTTGCTGTCATCCCTTGGCCTTTATCCAGAGCCTAGGAGCAGGCACCAGGTGGACCATCTCTCAAAAATGAGCTCTAAAAGACATCCAAAAAAATTTTCAGAGTGAGAGATCTGATCGCCAGGAGTAGGTCGAGTGGCTGAGTGACCACCTGTAAGAAACAACAAGTCAGCCTGAGCCCCACTACCATGAACTCTGGCCACAGGTGGCAGGCTAGGCTGTGCAGGTATGTAAGGTATGTCACCCATGACCTGGCCCAACATGATTCTGCTGAGAAAAAGGAAACTCAGGGTTCAATGCTTGTGCTATTTCTTCATAAGTAAGTCATGCACAAAGGCAATATCAGGAGGAAATACCCTTGCTCACACTCTTCCATTCAACTAAGGATGCTCTGCTCCTATTTCCCAGGATGAGAATGCCTCATTTGCATTTTTTCCTCCATTAAATTTTAAGCTATTTTTGGGTAAAGAGTTCACCTTATCTGTTTCTTCATTAGCCCAGCGCTGGGCACATGATCAGTACTCTGTACATTTAAGAATCCTCTGCCATGCACTAATCATGTGCTAAGCAGAGCGCTAGGTCCTATAAAACAAAGACATAGATGAGTCATCATATCTTCCCTTAAGAATGCCACAGCCTAGGACAAGAGTTCTTTGCCCTTTTTTGGAGTCACAAAGTCCTTTGTTAATCTGCTAAGGTAAAAGCTTTGAGACCTCTCTCCGTAGAAAAAGCTACGTGTAGCTAGAATAGAATCCAAGCCATTGGACTCCAGGGCCAGGGCTCTTATGACAGAGGCTGCCTCAGCAGCCATCTGTCACACAGGGCGAGGGTGCTGAACACGGACATCCAGACCTTCTTTAGAGGCTGAGGTTGCTGAGGGTGGGGATCCCCTCCAGGTGTCCCCAAATGCAGGTGGCAGGGCTGAAGGTGAGGACCAGCAGTGACTTAAAAGTTCTCTTCAAAGTAGGTGACTATTCTGCCTAGGACTCTCTAAGAAAAGTGACAATCTCCTCTGTAGCAGGTGGACTAATTCCCTCCTACCTTTCAGGAAGCCCCCATAGATGGGAAATCTCTGCCCAATTTTAGGGAGTCACAACTCTGTGAAGCCCACCCAGAGAACTCCCACCCCCACACCTCCACTCATAGCTAGTGGTAACGAATGGGCCAGTCGAGAGAATGGCCTGTTAGTATTAATAGAACCTAAAACTCCCAAGAGCTTTAGGCCCTGGGGAAAAGGCCGTTTATCTGCTCACTTTCCTCCCAGAAGCATATTCTTCCCAAAATGATTGGCCTGGTTTCCTTGGACACTTAGACTCAGCCAGCCATTCTCCATTTTATCAGTTTGGGTTTGGATTTGGGGATTTGATGATTTCTCTTTCTTACCTGGATTCCCTTCATATTCACCCCGCCCCCCCACCCGACCCCCACCCCCAGGGAGTGGGGAAGTGGAGCACGTGCAGACCCAGCCTGCCAAGCAAATAGGTCAGCGCCTTTGCCAGCCCCGACCGCAGGACCCAAGGATGACAGAAAGCCAGCTGAGAGGGCGAGATAAGCCCTGATGCATAATCTTCCCCACCCATCCCTGTCTGAGTTTGCAAACAGGCATTCCAAAATGACCCTGGCTCAGAGGTTTTCAAACTGATGAGTTCTCCCCCAGCCAAACCCTGCCCTGCCTCCCATGCCATGGACACCCAGCCATCTCTCACCTGCACGGCACCCTACAGGGAGACGTGGTGTGTGCTCATCCAAGCAGAGGAGTCGTCATTTATCTCAGGGTATGAGGCCAAACCTTTGCAGAGTTCACAGAGAATCTGACATAAGTCACCGGCGTCTTCCCCCTTAATCCCACTACCGGCATTTATTCCTACTAAAGGGGATTTTTCCCTGGCAAAGGGACGCTCTGGATGGATGCTTTCTGTAGCCTGGGCACATGGAATTCATAAAGTATCTCTCTGACAGGCAGCCCCTGTCAAGGAAGAGCCAGGGATGGAGAGGAGACACTGAGATTCTAGATCTAGCTCTGTTGTATTACACAGCGCTTTTTTCCTCCAAACCTTAACTGCTTTGTCTGCAGAATATTAATAAAAGCGTTAGCCTAGATCAGAGATTGCAACGTCAAAAGCCCTCTGAGATCAGGCAGGCAACATACATGACAGTAGCAGCCAACAGGGACAATTTGGGACTCTACAAACAGAATAAAAGCCCGCCTTGCCTAAAGGCATTTTTATTCTAAAGTTTTTAAATACGCTTGAACAGCAACATGTATGTGCAATCTGAAATCGTCCTGTGACTACTAGTTGTGAGACCTGGCTATTGATTCCAGCACCAAAGCAAAATGGTACTATTGGCATTTGAGTACTTATTTTATTTAGTGGCTTTTTTTTTTAAGTATTTAGTGAAATTAAATATATCTTAATCATGAAAATTTAGCTGAACACCCCTTGACCAAGACTGGTTCTGCTGCTGCCTTTGACATCAGTCCCTTCTGCCTGGGGCACCTCGGAGCAACTGTGTGTGACGCAGCCGGTCCGGGTGGGCTCTGAACTCTCCCATGGGATTGAGCCCCTAACTGTAGTCGTCAAGACCACCACCTCTGGGCAGCTCCTGAGCTCTGATAGCAGTTTATTTCTCTCCCACTTTCCCAGGACGGACGGCCTTGCCTGCAGCCTCACCCTTTCTCTGATTGCATAGGGACAGGGGGAGGTAGGCGGAGGTGCAGAGTATACACAAAGCTGGCTGTCCTTAGTAAAAAGCGTTGGTGATACTACTCAGTTTCTACCATTCCCCAGCGCAGCCTTTGTGCCTGGCAAAAGGAAGGAGGAGGAGGGAGAGAGGAGACTGGAGGGGGCAGGGAAGCTGCGGGAAGCTCTTCTGCTCTGTGTTCCTCCAGCAGCCACTGTGCCTACCTCTGTCACTACCCTTTTCATACCGCATTTGCAGTTTTTTGTTTATCACTTATGTTGTCATTCACATGTTCCACTAGAACTGTAAGCTCCTTGAAGGTATTTTTGTGACCCCAGTACCTGCCACAATATCTGGCACACAGTGGACTCAACATATTTTTAATAGAATACATAAGATTCTATTAGAGAATTCTATTAATAGAATACATAAGACTCTATTAGAGAATCCTATTAATAGAATACATAAGATTCTATTAGAGAATTCTATTAATAGAATACATAAGATTCTATTAATAGAATTCTATTAATAGAATACATAATATTCTATAAGATTCAATCTTATTTATTGCAAAAAATGTTGAACGTATATAAACAAAATTAACTGGGCATGGTGGTGCATGCCTGTAAGTCTATAGTCACAGCTACTCAGGAGGCTGAGGAGGGAGGATTCCCTGAGCCTAGGAGTTTGAGGCAAGCCTGGACAACATACCAAGATTCTATCTCTAAAAACAAATAGAAATTTAAAAAATAAAGAAGGAAAGAAGATAGGGCATGCGGGGCTTGGGGGAAGCATAATCACAATAAGCATAATTTATAATTATATGTATATATAATGTCTTTGTGTTCAATGTCTCCCATCCAAGTACTAACCACACCTGACCCTGCTTAGCTTTCAAGATCAGACAAGATTGGGTATATTCAGGGTGGTATGGCCATGGACATGTGTTCAGTGTCTCTTTTCCACTCCAGTATATTGCCAGCACATAGCACAGTCCCTGACATGTTGTACTTGCTGAGTAAATATTTTTTTAATGCGTGAATGAGAAGAGAAAGAGTATTTTTCAGGATTTCCATTTCTGTCAGACTACCCCAACAGATTGCTTTAGCTTCTCTGCTTTCTCAAACTCACCTACCAGACTCTCTCCTCTTAAGCAATGAGTTGATATTTCTCTGTATCCTTGTGTTCACTGAGGATCTAGAAATCCTGAAAGGAAACCCTAAGTAGAGCTTATATACATACATGAGAAACCAGACTGACAGTTAAATCAGAAAGGCTTTTTTCATAATTCAATTAAACTCCCTTAAATGTAGACATTGGTCAAGGACAACTTTATTGATTGCATCTAATTGCACATATTTTCTTACACTTTTACAGAAGCCTATTTTTTAAGTCACTTGAAAGACTGCTCCCATTTCTGAAAGGGAATATGCCAAAGTTAAGGTTTTAATTCATTACCTTTTGGACATAGCGTCATTCCCCAGCTAGCACCAATCTGTTAAAAAATGTGAGGCTGAAATTACTTATAGGATTCCTAAACCACCTTTTGACAAGAGCTAGCTAGTTAGCTAGTAGGAAATTCTGAAAACCTGTCTGCCTCTCATTCATTTAGTTAGTCAATCAGTCACTCAACAAACATTTATTGAGTCCCTATTATGTGCTAGAAATACAAAGATGAATGATACACAAAACTGCTCTCCAGTAGTGCCCAGTCTGATGAGGAGGTAGATGAGTAAATACTTAATCTTTGTATTTACAGTGTACAAAGAGACCTGTACAAGATGCCATGGAAGTCCAGAGGAGGGTGTGGCTAACCGTGGTGGTAGGGGGAATCAAGGAAGGCCTTACAGAGAGAGACAGTTGAGCTGGGTTTTAAAAAGAATAAGAGTTCTCCAGACAAATAAGGTGAGGTTAAGGCATTCCCGGTAATATAACCACTGGAGCAGATATATCCACAAGAGGAAGTAAGGAATAGCTAAGGCACCAAGTTTCCGCAAGGAAGAGACAGCAGGTCACTCCAAACAGGGAGCCCAGGACTGCACAGGAAATGCTTTCCACGGATTTTAAACATGGTCAGCTTTACACTTCAGAAAGATGATTCTAGAAGCTATATAGGAAATGGACTAGAGGATGGTAGACTTCATGCTTCTAGCTAAAACCAGAATTCTCTAGTCCCTGCACCTCAACCTGCTATGGACCAGTAAGAACTCCCTGGACTCCAATTAGAATTATCTGCACACTGGAAAGAACTGTGCAGCAACACAATGCTCACAGTAAAATAGGACAAAGGCAGAGAGGGAAAATATCTGAGCCCTATCCCTCAGCCCAATCATGACAGCTGCCATTCGCATAGCACTCTATGTCAACTGCCTTGACAGGCATTGACTCGAGTCTTCACACCAACTCTGCAAAGGAGGAATTTGTTTTCCCATTTCAGAGAAGAAAACAAAAAGGAAAGCACAAAGGGATGAGCTTCAAACCAACGCAGCTGGAAAGGAGGAGGAGCGCCAAGGTTCATGCCTGCGTCCACTGCCTCCTTGCACTTCCCATGCTGCACACTGACCATCTCGGCTGGACCCCTGTTCACAGATGAAGCTGGGCCATTCTGGAATTTAATGACTCACTGAACAACTTTTTGAGCTGACTCTGGGACTTTGGCGGAGAGGACAGAGGATAGCAAACTTCCATGATTTATTTAACTGTCTTGATCAATCCAATCCAGGATAAAATGTTCTCTGCTTCTCCATAAGTTAACTCCTACAATGCTTCAAAACCCAGCCAAGGCATTGCCTCCTCCAGAAGCCTCAGACTTGGCTGAAACACCTTGCTGTCGGTTGCTAGTGACTCTATCTTCCTCACTTGATCATATCACTGATCACAAGGCATTGCAATTTCTGTTTAGTATCTCTGTTTCTCCCCACCCCTGACCATTCCCATGGTACCACCAAAACATGAGTCTATGATGGGCATGGACCATTTTTTATTCATTTTTAATTCTCAGTACTTAACACACTACCTGGCACATATCATTGGTTGAATGAATGAACAAGATGGTGGCAGGTGGGTTAATTCCAATCAGCCATAGCACTTTCCATAGACTTCAGTTTGATTTCCAAGGATCCAGTCACAAAAATGCCCCCCCCCCATCTGCTTACTGGTTCTAATAATTCTGACATGGATGATTAATAACTAAATCTCAAGGCACTAATCCCTGAAAAATGCTAATGCTCTTGAAAAAGTTTTTCTCGTAAGCCATTAGAAGTAGAAGTCAAGAGCTCTGATATGAACTCTCGTCCTATCACTGTTATCTGTATGACCGTGGACATGTCATTCAACCTCTCTGCGATGAAATGGTTGGTTTAGATAGTTTCTATTGGCTCTGGTCTAGAATGAAACAATTAGTTAAGCTCAGCTTCAGATCTTCCACAAGAGCAGGCTTTGATGGTGATGGGGGTTGGTGGGAAGGGTAGATTTCAGCCCTGAGCATGACATGCAAACAGCTGAAGTGTGCTGAGAAGGAATGCTACTTGTGAAGCATATTCATTTTCTATTGCTGTTAAAACAAATTATCAAAAATGCAGTGGTTTAAAACAACACAACAATTTATTCTCTTATAGTTCTGCAGGTTAGAAGTCTAACATGGGTCTCACTGGGCTAAAATTTAAGGTGTTGGTAAGGCTGCACTCCTTTCTCGAGTCTCTAGAAGAAAATCTGTTTTCTTGCCTTTTCCAGTGTCTAGAGGTCATGCATAACCCTTGGGTCGTGGTCCCTTTCTCCATCTTCAAAGTCATAACAATTGCTTCTCTCTGACCTTTCTTCTATCATCACTTCTCCTCTTCTCCCTTCTCTTTTACTTTTAAGAACTCGTGATTGCACTGCACCTACTAGGATCATCTCCCTTAACTTCACCTGCAACTTTAATTCCCCTTTGCCATGTAAGGTAACATAGTCACAGATTCCAGGGGTTGTGGCATGGACATCTTTAAGAAGGGGGCCATTATTTTGCTACCACATGGAAGAAAGTTACAGAATCAGACAGTATTGGGGCATTTTGAGGAGGAAAGCATCATAGTGTCATGGAAAGAGCCCTTTCCACTGTGGTATTGGAAATTTGGGCTCAAATAACAACTCATCATTGTACTAGACTGTGAGTTTGAACAAGTCACTTGACATCTCTGAGCGTCGGTATCTTCATCTACAAAGTGCAGATAAGAATAAGTACCTCCCCCCAAAAATTGAGGGAATAAAATATTTTTTAAAGTTAATGAAGCAGTGCTTGGCCGAGACTATGTACTCAGAGAATGAGGAGGAACTGCAAGAAATTGATTTTGGCTGGACCACTGGGAGCCAGCAGAGGAGCAAAAGGAAATAGGGATGGAAAAGTAAACAGAATCCATACCGTGAAGAGCCTTGAATGCCAAATTTTATTTTATAGACCATGAAATGTTATCAAAGGCACTGACTGGAACAAGTGAGTGGCTTGAGCATTCACCAAGCAAAAAAGAATGTCAGATGAATTAAAATGAGTAGCTTTGGCATGAAAATTCCCCAGGGACAGGTAGGCTAGGCCTCCTCGCATCTAGATTTCACATTTTAAGCCAATAAGTAGAAAATAAATCCCCCAATTCTGTTGCTGCCAGTGGTGAACAGCATGTTGCCCTCTAAGCACTCGATTCATGTTCACACATAATTTTAATTCTGCTTTAACTTCAGATTCATGGATTTCCAATTTATCCAACATCTGGAACACCAAGGGCATTGGAAAACCCATTCTGGGAGGCTGCCACTTACACAGTGGGGCCTCAATAAACATTTGTTGATCAAAAACCCAAAACATGGGGAAAAGGAAGATTTGGAAACCGAAACCAGGTCTTTTGAAGTGGAACATAATTTGAAGGGTTTAACTGCAACATATTGAAAAGCATATTTTGCAAGTGAACAGTTGGTGAAATCAGCAGCTAAGGTTAGCAAAACATCCAGGGGAGGAGAAAAGGGAGTCTAGAATCTTTGTGCATGTGAAGAGAATGTTTTGGACTTATTTTCATTTTTATCACAATCACACACACACATAATTTGGCAATTCCTAATAACAATCATTAAACAATAACTTAGAATATTCCAGAAGATTCCCCTTTAGCTCCTATGATATTGTGCCATCAAATATTTCTAACTAATATTTATTAATCAACCATAAGAAGTTGTTTTGTAAAATTTTTCTGCAATCCCCAAAATATGTTTGGTTTGGAATTTCTAGTTAGTTGCTTCTGTATAAATTGATATATTTCTGGTAGTCGAAAGAATATTTTAAAAATAACTGCTTCCCCATATCATAGGACAACAAATGAACACTGTGTTTCTTGCACAGATCTCTTCCAATAATATGAATCATTTTAGGGCCTGTGTTGCGAGTTCCAAATATGGTTACTTTAGTTTCCTGGATTCAAATGCTTGTCAGAGACTTCATCACAGACCATAATGTCATTATGTCTTCAGAAGTTTCCTTTTAAAATTTAGATGTGGTCCTGAGCAAAGGGTAAAGGAGGTAGAACTAATGTTTATAGAACTGCTCTCTGAGCTGGCTCTTCATGGACATGATCTCACTCAATCCTCACAGCAACCCTCTGAGGGAACAATTATGAGACTCCCATTTTATGCATGAAAGTGTGAACCTAAAAGAGTTTAGTAGGTCTCTCAACCAGTAAAAGGCAGAACCAGGATTTGAACCTAGTTTTCTCAGCCATCAATGGCTCTAGTTAAACTTCCATCTGTCAAGGCACTTGGAAAAGGACTCACAGAAATAAAACAGTCATTGATGAACTAGAACAGGTACTGAAGCTACTGCTAACTTATGTTAAAGAAAACAACACCGAATGAAAATTACTAGTTCGTTCATCTCTAAGAAGAAGCCAAGAAAGATTTCCATCAATAAATAAAAACCTGGCCAAACGCGGTGGCTCACGCCTGTAATCCTAGCACTCTGGGAGGCCGAGGCGGGTGGATTGCTTGAGGTCAGAAGTTCGAAACCAGCCTGAGAAAGAGCGAGACCCCGTCTCTACCATAAATAGAAAGAAATTAAATGGCCAACTGATATATATAGAATAAATTAGCCAGGCATGGTGGCACATGCCTGTAGTCCCAGCTACTCAGGAGGCTGAGGCAGGAGGATTGCTTGAACCCAGGAGTTTGAGGTTGCTGTGAGTTAGGCTGACACCATGGCACTCACTCTAGCCTGGACAACAAAGTGAGACTCTGTCTCAAAAAATAAATAAATAAATAAATACCTGATTTGAGTTAGAAGCTTAGCAGATAATAATAACCACCACCCTAATCATGACACTATTCATTGATACTTACTCTATGCCAGACCTTATTCTAAGCATATTAGATATATTAACTCTTTTAATCCTCATAACATCTCTGGAAGGATGGTACTGTTATTATCCCATTTTACTGATGAGGAACTAGAGGTACACTGAGATCACAAAGGTAAGCGACAGAGCTAAGAGTCATCCCCGGCAGTCTGGTTATTGACTAAACCACATTGCCTCTATAAAGGAGATGTAGCATCATACAATATCAATGAACACAGAACCTCAGTAATATAAGAACATCTTTTATCCACAAAAATAACGATACTTGAAATGTTTATAGAATTTTGCAATTTATAAAAATAACTTAAACATTTATCACCTCAATTGATTCTCTTAAAGTAGCGTGGATACATATTTTTACCTATACTATATAGATTATTTCATTCATTCAACAAATACATATTGAGCACTTGCCCTGAGCTAGCTTTGGAGACAGAGAAGTAATCAAAAAGGATCTCACCCTTGCCTTCATGGAGCTTCTTATAGCAGACGAGACGTTCCTTAATAAAGAATCACAAGACCAGGCGCAGTGGTGCACGCCTATAATCCTAGCACTTTGGGAGGCAGAGGCAGGAGGATCACTTGAGGCCAGGAGTTCAAAACCAGCCTGAGCAAGAGTGAGCCCCTTGTCTCTACAAAAAACAGTAAAACTAGCCAGGCACGTGGCGCTTGCGTGTAGTCGTAGCTACTTGGGAGGCTGAGGCAGGAGGATGGCTTGAGGCCGGGAGTTTGAGGCTGCAGTGAGCTAAGATGTGGCCACAGCCCTCCAGCCTAGGTGACAGAGCAAGACTCTCTGTCTCAAAAATATAAAAAGAAAAATAAATAAATAATCACATGAGTATTTAAGTACTCATGGCGCAAAGAACTATGAATGAAAAGTACTGGGAATTATGACGACAAATAGCAGGAATGGCCTAGTCAGACATTCTAGGACTCACTGATAGAACTAGCCTGGAAAATATCCCTGAGGAAGTTAATTTGAGCTGAAGTCTAAGGAAAATTGAGAGTTAATTTATATGTTGCTGTGTTAGTAAAGACTTCCCTATCACCCAATTTAAAATTGCAAGCACATTTTATACTCCTCACCTATCTCCTTTTTTGCATATCAATTATCATTTTCTAAAATATTATATAATCTACTTACTTATCATGCTTATTTATAGTCTGAGTCCCCCCCACCCCCTGCCATTAGAGTGCATATGCTATAAGGGTTTTTTTAATGAGTTGCATTCACTCAAATGTTTGTACATATAACCCCTCAATAATGTTTGTTGAGTGAATGAACAAACAAAGCAACTGGTGAAAGGGGCTTGGGGATGTGCGGACCAGCAGTCAGAGGGGGTTTCTCAGTACAGAGTTGCCCTTTCCAAAGGTCCTGAGACAGAAAGCACATCAAGCTTTGGAAGGAACTCAAGAAGAACAGTGTATCTGGAGTGTAGAGGACAGAACAAGTGGGAAAGTGGGAGGAGAAGAGATGAAAAGGAAAGATTAGGCTCTTTTAGGAGGAAATGGAAATTCAGAGTGGACAATCCAAAAAAATGAGGTGTGGTTCAGATTTCAAGTCATACGTAGCCTATATTGTCATCCCTCATACCTCTGCAAGAGGAGTAGATAACTACTTTATCCTCATGGAAAAATGGCCTAGCGTAAGCAGATAACAGGGAGGAGTAGAATACTCAGAACGCAGAAATATTTAATATATTTTTAAAAGACAGTCACTTAACATGCTCGGCAGCAGAAAAGCTTGATGGATATGGTTGATTTACGAGCAGCTGGATATTAATGCAGGGGATGTCAAAGTGCGTGAATTTTGTAGAGTTTCCTAATTCTAGTTTGTTAAAACATAATATTGAAAAAGTGGTATCTTAGATCATTTACTGTCTCAGCTAGAGATAATTGATATTGTGGCAGATAGCCAGCATTGTTGGCAGAGAGAGAATCTTACGGGAGGCCAGCAACACCAGACCTTCAAGGACCCACCGATAGATTCCTACCTGCCTGTCCCAAAGCCTTTGCCCTCTTACAAGAAAGAGCAAAGAGCTTCTTAGGCTGGGGTCTGGGAATGGGGACCCTCCTTTATATCCCTTCTCCATGTCCCTCCTCCAGGCTCAGAAGACAGAAGTTTGTGTCTTTTAATTAAAGCAGATCTTCGTCAAACTAGTGTTTTGACTCAAAGCTTATTTAATAGACTCCCAGACTATGCCTAACATGTGGTAAGAGTCATGAAACCGTGTGGCACGGTATTACAGAAGGTGCTTTGGGCTTGCTTCTGTCAAACAAATTAAATGCCTACACTTCATACACTTTACAAGGCCAAATTAAACACTCGTCAAAGGGGAGATGCCTTTTAATGTGCGGTGCCTGCAGCCTCCTTGACACTAGCTCCTTTCTCCACAAATCCCAAGCTGTCTCAGCTGAGTACACGAGGATGACACTTTATCTCCTAAGCAGTTATTTCCAAGATTTAGGTCTTCCCTACAAGGATGCTTCTTGTTCCAACTACTTTGGAATTCTCGTTAGCACACAGAAGATCTTCGCTACCATAAGTAGTTCATTCTTATAAATAAACATTGTCATAGATGTCAGTTATCCATTACCCAGAAGGTAATTTATAGTAAGTTAAATGAGACCACCATTCCAGAAGCCCTTTTCAGATTGTTTGCAAATTGAGCTGTGATAACTTACTATGTGATTCCATTCTAACACAGTCACTGCTAATTCTTCGGTTGCTATAAACTCGAGCTATCCAGCACTCCATTTAGATTAAAATAGAAAAGAAAACCTAACATAAGCATGCCGGGTTGTGGTTTCGCCAGCCAGGTATCAACCTGGGAAATGCATTGATAAAGTAGTACCTTGCTCTAAGTTGTTTCCTTACATACGTAACCCTTATATTCATTCTGGAATCTTGCATGCCAAAGGCTAAAAAAGACCTTGAACGATCATCTAGCCAAGTAATTCTCAAATATAAGTCAACTAAACAGATGTGTTAGAATTACCATGGACACTTATTAAAAATGCAATTTTCCAAATCTCATCTCAGACTCACAGAAACAGAATATCAGGTTGTAGAATCTAGGGCCACATTAAGAATAAATTCCTGGCCGGGCACGGTGGCTCAAACCTGTAATCCTAGCTCTCTGGGAGGCCGAGGTGGGTGGATCCTTTGAGCTCAGGAGTTCGAGACCAGCCTGAGCAAGAGCGAGACCCCATCTCTACTATAAATAGAAAGAAATTAATTAGCCAACTAATATATATAGAAAAAATTAGCCGGGCATGGTGGCACATGCCTGTAGTCCCAGCTACTTGGGAGGCTGAGGCAGCAGGATTGCTTGAGCCCAGGAGTTTGAGGTTGCCGTGAACTAGGCTGACGCCACGGCACTCACTCTAGCCTGGGCAAGAAAGTGAGACTCTGTCTCAAAAAAAAAAAAAAAAAAAGAATAAGTTCCTCATCAAAGAGTGGATTAATAAAATGTGGTA